>VURO01041332.1:0-28905 GCA_015108175.1 Pelvicachromis taeniatus
AAACGATGTGCCGGGAGTCCACTGTACTTGCCGGGCTAGAGTGAGCCTCGACCTCCCGGTGAGCTATGGAGCTGGTGGGTAACAGATGTCTCCGAAAACGTCGGAGCACTTTTGAAAATATGTGGGGTCTTGATAAACTGAGCAGCTATTTGAGGTTTACACAGCTACATTCTCGCCTGAAAATATGTTAAATGTTTATTTTATGACCCAGAAAGAATAATAAGAGTAATATTAAAACTAACTAGCCACAGACATTGTTGAAAACTCAGCAGGGCCGCGCTATGAATTCTGGGACACAGCTTCTTCTTCTTTGGGGTTTAATGGCAGCTGGCATCCTTGTACATGCAGTGCTGCCATCTTCTGTTTTGGTCTGTTATTACACTCTTACATCCTACTACTTCCTGCATCTTTTGGGATCTTAAAAGCGTCAAACGACGCGTCAACTAAATAATCGTCAACGTAATCGTGACTAGTCGACTAATCGTGGCAGCCCTACCTTGCATTAACGTCTAGTCTGAATAACAACCTTTGTCGTCATATTAATATTAGTCTGCTTCTGTTTGAATTGTTACAGAAACCACCTTCATCACATTTGACATTTCTGTCAGTCTCTTCTAGAAATACATACATAGACCTTCTGTGCTTCTATACACTTCTTTATTCATTTCAGTTCTGGAGCTGCACAACTGCTGCAATCTGTGGACATTAATCAGTCAGTCATGATGCAGGAGGTGTTATTTAGTCCTTTTCCTGTGCAAAAAACCCCGTCTGGGACAGATCGTGATACTGCAACAAAAATAGGAGAATGTTATGGTTTGCTTGCTTTCCCCTTCCTAATTTGCGTCTTCAGTGCGGTCTGTGACGTTAGTCCATATCACCATTAAGTAGCATTCATACATGGAAAAGCAAACAGATTTATTTCACTCACATGTTTTCTTGGTCAGAGCTTAATGACTAATATGATGTGATATTACAATTGAAAATAAAAATAGCAAAAGGTACAATATCGAACGTCCTTTTCTCTAAATTCAGTACCTGAGACATCACAGTACCAGAACCGTGATGTTTAAGGATGGATTGGGGAAACCAGCAACCCACAAGTCAGGAAATATTGAGCTCTATTGTTTCACTGCATCTCTTTGGCAGCCTTTATTTAAGGCCATTGGCAGCAAAATGGAAATTCAAGGTGGCAGAGGTGGGCTGGGATTTACAGATGCGGTACTTGAAGATTAGCTTTTTGAAGGGGAATAGTTAAACATCTACATCAACTACTTGATAATGAACCCAGCAAGTCCAGTTGAGCAACTTGTAAGAGACTGTAGCTATAGTGGGAAGCTGCCATGTGTATGAGCACAATAACAGAGGAAAAAATCTTGTATTGATAAACAGATGTTGCATCATTTCCATCTGTCAAAATGTGTCATCATCCACACTTTACATTGTTATTGCAGTAATTTAGCTGACACTGTTAATTAGAGTGATTTGCAGTGAATCGGACAGTGAAATGGACTTTGATTACCATAATGCATTTATAATAGTTATGTAACCCGGCAAACTATAACAGTGGTGCTCAGATAGCAAACAGAATAGGAACAGAAGGACAGTTTGTGCAAACGGTGACAGTTACAATTAAGCACTTGACACAGCGATGAATTCCAGTATATAATTACAGCTGAGTTCAGCGTTTAATTGTTTTACCTGACTTGTTGTCAGGGTTACAGCTAATGACTAGTCTAATTATGCTAGGTCATCCTCTTTGGACAGCAGTGGTTAAATCTCATTACAAAGTCAATGCTCGAAAAAAAAAAATTCTATTCAGTTTATTAATATTCATGTGAAGGTTTATTAACTCTTAATAAACCTTCTGTGTTCGTATGGGTAGGTTCAGTTTTTCCCAGGCCAAGAATTGCCTTGTTATATGTGTTTATACCAATCTTAAAATTACAGATTTGTTATGGGATTTACATAATGGCCTATCTGACGTTATTAAATGGAGGATTATTAAATAGAGTTAATTAAAGTGAGGCTAGAGAGTATATTTTAGGTTTTTCAACCCCTGCTTTTGTAGAAAAACCTCTAGTATCACTAAAATAGGCCCCGTTTTACCTAAAATTATTTTTGCAGACTGGCGACCTGTCCAGGGTGTACCCTGCCTCTTGCCCTAAGACAGCTGGGATAGGCTCCATGCCCCCGCGACCCTGACAAGGACAAGCGGAAGAGAATGGATGGATGTTTTGTGTGACTTTCAAAATGATTCAAGTTTGACCTGAAAACAGTATATAAGGAGGACTGAGAGTGGTGAACGCCCAGCTCCTGGATCAAAGACTTCCCAACCAACCAGTCTCAATCAGTCCGACTTGGCCCCACCTCTCTGCCCACCTGTCTCCACCTTCAGGTTTCTGGTCACCCACATCTCCACTGAACTCAAATGGACCCACAACACCAACGACCAGAAGCTCCTGGTGGCCTTCTCCCGCTCCTCAGGGCCACTACTGAGAACAGGAAGGCTGCACAGAGGCTAGTTAACTCTGCAGATGGCTGATATGTCAGAATCATCTGTCTGAAAGGCCTCAAAGAAAGCCTTATGGCATTGAGAGAATTGCCCCAACTCACTCCTGCTGTTAAAAAAAAGATTAACTGTAAAGTATCTAGTCTCAAACTAGCAGGCTTTCTGTGCATCTGTCCCAACTAAACCATCTTCAAACTTTTGCAAACTTTTAAAAACACAAAAAAAGATTTTTGAGTGGACCTGACAACAAATGCCATTCCCTTGCTTCCCTGTATTCCTCGCTCTACCCCACAGCCTCCATCCACCAGCTGTCAGGCAAGTGCGAAGGCCTCGGTGGAGATGGACAGACATATGGATGGAAAGCAAGAGGGAGGAGGTGAGGGATGGATGGATGGAAGGAAGGAGTAGGAGAGGTGTGACCCACTTAGCAGAGCCTAGAGTATTTATAGAAGAAAGTGCCCTAATTGGCAAGCCGCTGGGAGAGCAACAGCGCTGTACTGCTACCCTACTCCTTGTCCTTCACCTCCTCAACCTTCCCTTCACTGAGCCATGTGCTTTCTCCTGATGGACCTTCCTCCTGTCCTCTTTCACCTCCCACAATGTTTCTTCTTGAGGACTATTTCTTCGTCCTCCTCTTCAGTGACAGTCTCCTCATACTTCCATTCACATGCCTGACCCCGCCTCCTCTATTGAGTCTCTGCTCTAACTGTGCACTGACCTCCATAGTTTCTCCTTGTCTCTGGCTTTCTGCTACTTCTTCCTTTTACCCTCTCTAAGACAAAAAAGTGCCGTTTCTCACCCCAGCACTTCCCCCTTCTTCCTTTAATCTTTGATTTTCCATCTTTGGGCAAGTGTGCTTTCACTCAGTCCCACATGCTCACTTTCCATCCTTCATTTATATGTTTGTAGGCTTTTTAGAGAGTTCATGATACAGACAAGAGCAGTGAAAGATAACTTTAAGATCAGATGTAACTGATTCAAAACCAACTAAAACCAGAAAGACAATATAGGGAAGAAATTCTAAAGCATGAATAGACAAAAACTTTAGGATTATTCTGGGATTATGAAAGAAAAAAGACCGACTCACGTAAGAAGTACTCCGAGGCATCCGCCTCATAGTCAGCATCCTCTGGAAAGTGATCTATCTGCTTACACATGCCTTTGAAAGAACCTGTGAGAAAGAAAGAACACATTACAAACATGTGAAAATCAACACTGACAAAATATAAAATTGCACGTGTAAACATGTGTTTATGTTTGTGTTAGAGTGAATGACCGAAAACAAACAAACTCAATTTTCCCTGTTTTTTCCTGCATGGTATCGCAGATTGTATCAAGTCTACAGTATTCTCCTCGGTGTCTGTATCAACTCTTTTTGGGACAAAAGAGATGAGACAGGGAGGAGAACTTTGTCAGGAGCTTTGAAGGAAACACATCACAGAACAAAAAGTGACAGACAAGGAGGAATAAGGAAGACGATTGGAGGAACTCATTCTAAACAACTCAAAAACGCAGGTGGGAGGGTAAGGAGGAGGCAAGAGGAGAGCAAAATGCAAATGATAGACAGGAAGAAAGGATACTGCCGCTCATTAAGAGAGATTGTGTGTGTGTTGTGTGTGTGTTTTTGGCTTGGTGCAGCTGGTAATTGTTGTACCCTCCCAAACCACTGCAATTAAATGGCCCCTTGTTAATTGGCGACTGAAGGACAAAAGACTAGTGCCCGGCTTTCAAATGGGCATTGGCTGTGCACACAGGCACACTTTCACAATATGTCTCACACTTTCAGGCACGCGCGCACACACACACACACACACACACACACACACACACACACACACACACACACACACACACACACACACACACACACACACACACACTGTAGCATCAGCACGAGCCTCACTCTAGGCGTTTTTTTTCACTCATCGTGGTGAGAGTGTTTGCTGCTAAACTTGCATTTCTGTCATACCTGTGGAGAAAATAACCATTTTATAACAAAGCCCGATAAATAAAAGTGAAAAAAAAAAAACATAATGACAAGACTCCAACAAAAGCCTGTTTCGTATTTACATATCTTTAATACACCTCAGAAAACTCTGAGACGAACAAAGTGTTTTTCATCAGGTGCACTTTGATAGATACATTAAAGAAATTTCACGAGGAAGCGGCGCCGAAACCTTTCAGAATCCTGCAAAAACGCTTTCATCTTTTCATAATTTCACCGTGAACTGCGTGTAGAGTGGCTTGTAGAGATTCCGTTCGGTTCCTGAAAGGACCGTGATGAGTGACGGCGCACTGTGTTTCAGCAGAAACAGTTTCACATCTGAATGCCCCTTTGTCTCACTCACTTGCAGTAATTGTTTGTTGGACAAATGCGAGTCAGTACTATAAAGTTAAAAATACTTCAATCATGCTGAGTGTACTTGCGAGATTCACAGACATAGAAAGAAAGTGCTACAGTAAGAGCTGATGACTAGCGGTCTTTAAAATGATGTCATTTTCCCTCCAGTGGACGTGTGGGAGATATTTAGCATTTCAGCGCAGCCTCCTAGAAACGTTTTCTTTTAATCAATTGAGTTTTAAAGAATATTGCATTATTCAAGTTTCTGTACAATCTAAGAGCATGAAGATGATCACAAATTAAGACGCCATCATACTGTGAGACTGTCCTCCCACAGAAAACAACACCACACGTTTGCACAAGAGTTTTGTTATATGACCCATATAAACCTCGGTGTGAATAAGAGCATGTTTAATGTGCACTGAGCTCTTCAGAAAAGAAAATCAAATCTTTAAAGCAAGGATGTCAAACTCATTTTACCTTGCGGGCCACATACAGCCCACTTTGATCCTTAGTGGGCCAGACTGGTGAAACTTTCTGTTAGTGTAAAGATGTTTAACTGCACGTTTAATCCCTGAGATGTGTTAGCATGAGAAAAAGAGATGCAATTTCAGCAGAATGCCTCAGTTTTATAACATGATAAAGAAATGCTGCTGTAGTAAGTGAAATAAATAATTTCAGCTTGGCTCTTTGGGCTTAAATTGTAAAGAAATAAGAGTGTCAAACTACAGAAACAGCTCTGCTGGCTCATTGCCCAGACTGCCCTGTCATTACAAAGAGAAAAGTTTTTGTCAATACAGAGAAAATGTCCCATTTTAGTTATTTATTTGAATGTGGACACATTGTAAAAACCAGACATTTCTAGAGTAGGTGGCAAAAAACAGGAACTTTGCTGTCATTTAATTGTTTATCTGTTACCTTTACTACTGTATGGATCACTGTGGGGGAGGTCTTTATCAGTAGAACAAGCTATAATTTGATGATTAATACAATTAAAATCAGCGTGTCCTGGGTCTGCCCCGGGGCCTCCTCCCGGTGGGAAGGGAACCTTGGCGTTCCCCCGGACAAGCTGGAGGAGGTGGCTGGAGAAAGGAACATCTGGGCTTCTCTGCTTGGGCTGCTGCCCCCACGGCACGGCCCCGGATAAACGGAAGAAGATGAATGGATGGATGGACAGTTAATATAAAAAATGTATGTCCTCCTTCACATGTCTGGTGGGCCACATTGAAGTCTTTTGTGGGCTGAATGAGGTCCACGGGCCTTCTGTTTCACACCCCTGGTTTAAAGCATTAGTCAAAATCACTGATTCAATCAAGATTGTTGGGGTCAGTAATTCCTAACTAACGTGAGAAGCTTAAATTAAACTTGGCATCGTATTTAAAGAACCTGAGGGTGACGTAGGTATCTTGTGGGACATTTCTGACCACTGTGATGTGCATGTCTTATGTTGTTGTCAGCAGTGATTAAATTACTGTTATAAACCGTAAAGTTTCTGCAATAGATATGAAAAAAAAATATTTTAACAGCAAAAGAAAAGAAAATGTTTTGATGGTGTCTCTCTTTGAGTGCACCTTGCTGAGTTGCTCCAAACAGAAGACCAAGTTGGTAACCTCTAGAGTGGCAAAATGAAGAAAACGTGGACGCGTCTAAAACTGTAATACCTTGAAGTGTCACCTGAGTTTGGCCCCCAAAATGAGTCAATCCCCATAGATTATATGCAAAGGATGGGAATTTGGCTTAGTTAAAGCAAGGACTCAGTGAAAGCCATTATGGTTTAGTTAGGCTGGAGATATATCAGTGCATGTGCATTAGACTTCTACCAATAAGACTAATGCACATCTTGTTGTGTAGAGCAAGATGACATCAACAAAACAATGACACCATATTGCAAACAAAGTAAAAAGAAAAACAACTTTGCATAGACCCAGATTCTGGGTCTTAAAGACTATGTGGGATATGATTATAAAATCAGACACAATCTCACACACACACACACGGAGGGTCCTGCGCAGTATCTGTACAGAGATCTCCGATGTCGTTCCTGGGATCTGCTGGAGCCACTCGCTCAGTTTGGGGGTTACTGCTCTGAGTGTTGCAATTACCACAGGGACCACTGTTCTCTTCACCTTCACATCTTCTAGAGCTCCTCTCTCAACCCTTAGTATTTCTTGAGCTTTTCATCTTTTCTTTACATCTATCACTACTATGTCCGGTTGGTTAGCCATCACCAGTTTGTCCATCTGTATCTGGAAGTCCCACAGGATCTAGCTCAGCCATTGTCGACCACTCTAAGAGGCTTCTCCCATTTTGACCTCGGGACTTCCAGGCCATACTCGGCACAGATGCATACTATGCCTGTCACGGCGGGGTTCGCCAGTGTTTTTGAAAACAAGACCCAAAAGCAGAAGCAACAGAGGAGTTGCAGGTTTTAACAAAAAATGAGTCTTTATTTTGGCCAAAAACAGCTGCAAACATGGACACTGTGAAAGACTGTGACAAAACTATGACAAAAATGTGCAAACTATGACAACTGACAACTGTGGTGGGTATAACACAGAGGACTTAAATACATAGGAGGTGATCAGAGGAAGTTGGAGCACTTGGGGAAACAGCTGACTGAAATTAAACATAATGACGTCACAGGGAAGTGAACCAAAACACCAGACTCTTTCAGAATAAAACAGGAAACATGGAGAAAAATACAATAATCAACAAAATAAAACTAAAATACCCCAAACACTGGGTCGCAGACCCAGTACCGTGACAATGGTTATGGCGCATGTATGCCCTGCCTGCTAGCATTTTGCACCCTGCTGTGAGGTTCTAGATTGTATCAGGGACAGCCTCTATGGATGTTGTGCTAAGACCTTGTTCCTTCTGCTGCCATGATTAGTGCCTCAGTGCTGTCTTTTAGTGCAGCTTTGTCCAGCCAATGGTAGCCATTCAATATCTGCTCCTTGCTCCTCCTCTTTCTTGTGTTTCTGCTGCCTGACGTATTCACTAACACACAGTCAGACATGTCAATCTTCCTGATGTACTCATGGATGTTTGTTGCTTCATCCTGGATAGCGGTACATAGTGGTATATACAGTATATTCATCATTTTCAGATACGTCATACGTCGTCTTTTTTGTGTAGCTGGCAGTATACAGCCACGGTGCTGTTAGACTGGTACCACCATTTCCTTTAACTTTAATAAAAGGACTTCTTTTTTTCCTGTGTTTGCTTTTCTCTATAAATTTATTGGTTTGATCTCTGGTGTCTTCAACCCACATCCCACAGTATGTCAAACACATCAATTCGCACACACTCACAGCTATGCAGAAACTACATTATATCTTTTCTTCCGTTGCTGCTCTCTCTCTGTTTGCCTTTCACACGCTCCCTCACTTGCTTCAACACATGCCCACCCACACTGCACCACAAGCACATGTAATCTGAAATTGCATTTTCCCTTCCTTCTCTTGCTATCGCTCTCCCCCCCTGCCCCTCCCATCTTGCTCTCCTGTCTGTGTCTCACATACATGTGCCCGTACTCTGAAGACCAGATTCCCATTTGAAATGAGCTTGCAGCTCAGCCCGTCCTCTGGGCCTCCCTCTCTCTCTCCTTTATATTCCTCCTGCAATTCAAATTAAGACCCTGCTTTAATGTCTTGACTGGGAAGAAACCTGCAGTGCATTTAATTTCTTGGCTGATTCTTTTTTTTTTAATTAATTCTGACGGAGGGTGGGGGTTAAAAACATGATTCCATGGCCTCTTTATTAGATACACTCATACCTGTGATTATAGAGAAACGAAGAGAAGTGAATATAGCACAAACAGGATTGCCAGGATCAGAGTGAGGCTGTGGAGAGAGTGAGGGGTTTGAGCGTTTGGCTCTATCCTACAGGTGTCACTGTGTATTTAAGAGCAGGAAGGACAGCTCAACACAATCATACCACAAGTACTTCATGATTGGCCCAAATCTGCATTCTGTCTTACTCACCCATATCCTACACACTTTCATTTTCCATGTGATAACTTATCAAACTTTGGTGAATTATGACACAAATAGACGTGTGAGACAAACTGGAAATATATGAGATTATTAGTACCATTATTATTAATACAGTATATATGGTGGTGTGACCACTGCACATAGAGGCCCTGGAGCAAGACTTTTGGTTGGCTTTGAAGCAATTCTGGCAAAGCTTCAGGCAACACAGGTAGCAGCTTCCTGCTCACACAATCTACAGTGGGAGTGGGGTGCTGCTGATCTCACCCAAGGATATAATTATGAAAGAATTCTTCAAGATCTCAATCCCACTCAAACACTTTCTGTGGTGAAAGCACCGTCCGGGGACAAGAGGGATGACTTGCCCATCACTGTGTCTGAGGTCACCAAAGTAGTCAAAAAAGACCCTGGGGTGGATGAGATTCCCTTAGAGATAGGGTGAGGTGCTCGGTTATTTGGGAGGCAACTCAGAGTAGAGCTGTTACTCCTCAATGTGGAAAGGGGCCAGCTGAGGTGTTTTGGGGCATCCCCCTAGGATACCTCCTCACTGAAGTGTTTGGAGTTTGGAGGACCCCACCGAGAGGAAGCCCTGAAACACTGGCAAGATTACAATTCTCAGCTGGCTTGGGATGGATGGATGAATATTAACCTGTCAATCCAGTCATAAGTGGCCATTCACAGAACTACAGTTATGGGTACTACTCATTTTTCAGCCCTCAAAAGTTTGAGTATTATACAACAGCAGGGCTAACACAGAGGCTTAATGGAGGTATAGAAGGAAAAAAAAGGGAAAATTATCAGCTTCATAGCAATAAGTTTTATGACAGACCACTTTGATTATATGAAACTGCGAAAGGTCTCCTTAACAAGCGATGCTGTGTGTTACCAACACAAACCTCTGCTAGCAAACAAATCTGCTTTGCATTCATTTACTCTCATTGTGAATTCGGCTTTTGTCAGCTTTGTCATCATGTTAAAACAAACTGGAGTGTTTTTTTGAAGTTGCAATACATCAACCAATCTTTTTCAACAGATAAAAAAAAAATGCAGAAACCTTTGTGCCTGCTGAGAAATCCCCAACTGAGAAGCTCCTCCTCTTCCCTTCTCCTTTTGACACAGCCATCGTAATGACGTGTCGCTCTTCCAAATTGCCCCTTTTAAATTATACATTCTGCTTTAAACATGGAACAGATACTATTATTCTGAGACCAACCTACACCTTGGGGGTCAGGACAGCACTGTCAGCCACTTATGCTCGCAGCAAGAGGGGCCGCTGTGCCTCCCAGCGGATGATTTATCCCAATAAGAGGAGACCCCAGTGATCTCTTTGCTGTCATAAGCCAATCAGAATCCTGCTCACTGACTGACCTCGTAGCTGTTAAGAATAAGTTAATACAGTATGATGAAACACTAGAAGACATCCTTTTATGAAGCATTAACATCGTAACCCACTCGGTGAGATACGTGAAAATGTGTGTGAAGAGTAAATGCCCTCCTCTGAACCGGTACTGTGTCTTATGCAAATACTCGTCGTGTCTTTATTCTTTTATGCTAATTATGGCTCAGTCTGTGTGTTAAAGTGCCACTAAAGTAATCTCTCAGCGGCAAAGGTGGCTGAACATCAGAGACCTCAAAGGAGACGTGTTGCACAGCAAAGGTGGCTATCAGCTCAGTACAGTGGATTACAAACACAGTACACAGGAAATGTGCTCCTTTCTTT
The DNA here is from genome assembly GCA_015108175.1 of Pelvicachromis taeniatus. Lineage (NCBI taxonomy): Eukaryota > Metazoa > Chordata > Actinopteri > Cichliformes > Cichlidae > Pelvicachromis > Pelvicachromis taeniatus. The sequence goes on from VURO01041332.1 coordinate 10,566, forward strand.
TCTTGATCTATTAATGTAAATTCACCCAGGAGAACATTCATCCCTGCTTTCATGCTTTTTTAAATATTTCTTTGTGTTCTTTAGGCTCCTCGGTTGTTCCGAATACGAACATTTGATATTCTAAAAGGTTGCAACAACCCCATCCGTGAACCCTTAACAGGGATGCTTAAAGCGCTCCCTAAACGCCCCACCTACTGCATCTGATCCACCTTTCTCCCCAGCCTTTGAGTTTTAGTGGCATTTACAGAAAGGAGTTTAAAGTAAAGGTAGAACTAACTACAACATATTTAATCTCCCTCAACTACATCATATTGACTTGGGTTTCTTCGATATAAAGAAGTGGGCTACCAAAGAATATGACCTTAATTATTAAAGAACATCTGCACTGTGGCTTATATAATTTAACCACCTGAAAACAACAAAAGGTTTTTTTTTCAACGACTTACACAGGAGTAAGCAGGGAGATGTCATGTTTTGAACCACCTTGAAAACATGTTTGTTAGTAAAACCTGTTTTATATTGTCCTATTACACAAGGTTAAAGCTAGTGATTGGACGCCCCAGGTGAAAGATTCGTAGTGTTGGAACACCAATGGAAAACACAGATTCCAAGAAATCATTTTAACTGTTTAACGGCTTATATAAATATGGAAACAGACATTTTAATTGTCGTTATTTAGATTCTTTATAAAGAGCACCTGAATAAGAAAATACACTTACTTTTCTAAATATGAAACTCTGTTGTACATTTAATAGTGAATATTTTGCATCGACAAATATACACCCTGTTAAGGTTTCTTTGTCATATGATTCCGTTCAGTTTTGATTTCTATAACACCAAATCACAACAACAACCATCTCAACGCGCTTTATCATGTAAAGACCCCACAATAATACAGAGAAACCTCAAGAATCAGATGACCCCTATGAGCAAGCACGTTAGCGACAGTGGGAAAGAAAAACTCCCTGTTAACAGGAAGAAACCTCCAGCAGAACAATACGAGTAAAGGAATAATCTACATGCGGCCTGGAGCTGAAAAGTGGGAAGTTAAAGATAAGAATAGAGCTTAACTGCGGTGCCTTGTAACTTTACATCATAATATTTAATAATACAAATATTTTGTTGCCTGCTTCTGTTGTGAGAAACATAAATATCTGTGCAGGATGTTACTGGAAACCCTTACTTAGCAGAGGAAGAAAGAGAATCCGGTGCACCCACCACCTAATTTTCCAATAGAAGGTGATAAGATGATAAGACTTGCTTGTGAACATACACCCAGGCAGCTGTGGACTCATGCTATTCAACTTCCTATGCTCTTTAATCAGGCTTACACATGTGAAGCTGGTTCTCTTGTACAATACAATCACAGCAAATTGAATAGTATGCAGATTTCTGTACAGAGTGCTGCATTCATGTTCTCCTGATGACATTTTTTATCAATTACACTCAATGTGTGTACACGTTACAGTTCAGGTCATGACCCAAAATCAAAACAAGTCAGGAGACAAGAGGATTAGCAGAGAAAGTGAAAATTGGATCAAACTGGATTGTAACATATTGTAGTAGGAGACATAATCAGGTTTCTCAGCAAGTCAGGGTAAGCAGCTGCTCGACTCATTAAACCCCATTTTCTGACTTCACCTCATATAAAAAATGCAAAATGTTATTTCTGTACAAACTCTTGATAAGTTGAAAACTCAGATCAAAGAGGAAAAAGCTTCCTTTTCTCCTTCCACTCCCAAATGGTCCAAATATAATGATCCATATAAAAACTTCCAGGAGGTCAGACAAAATACATACAGTAAACATGCAGCCAGAAATGAGCTCTTCATGCATTTTCAAACTTTGATGGAGAACAAAAGAACAGAAATGACTGACAAAGCCTTCAGTTCATTAAACGACTTCATTGTGAGCTGTATTTCATTTTAATCTGCGAACCTGCACGGCCAATTCATTTCCACACAATTTCAGCACACGTCTGGCAATAGACAGACCTATTAAAGATAATTGTAATAAATGTGAAATTAGATTCTCACCCTGTTTGTTTTAACTAATTTAGGGTAAGCAATTACTTTTCCTACCAGCAGGCATGCGCAAGTGTGCACACGCACCACATAAATTACTTTGATGTCTGCTTGTGACAGAGAGAACTGCTTGGGTTTGCTGCTGATAAAGAAGCCTCCATCCTGACTTTGATCCCCCCCCTTTTTCTTGTGACAGGGAAGTAGAGCAGTTTGTTGTCATGTGGCACAAAGCAAAAAGGAGCAAATGACTGGTTAGTGATAATTTGGCAGATCATGGCGCAGTGTGTTGGAGGTCACCGTAGCGACCAGGTGGTCAGAGAGCATTTCACAAGTGTTCACACTTTTAGTCCAAATTAGTTCATCGCTCAGATTTCCCTCAGCGTTTAAATGACTCAACTCGGGTTAAGTGCTTCTGATCAGTAGCAGAGCAAAAGCCAAGTGGACTAATGTGGGCAAACTAAGTGTGATACAGTATATGCATCCAACCATTCGCCATATCTTTTACTCTGTAGATGGCCATAGGGGGTTGGAGCCTATCCCAGCTGGCACTGGGCAAGAGACAGGATAAAAACTGTAGATTAGAGAGTCTGGCAGCCCACAGGGCACAGGACACAGACAATGTGTCATATTTATACCCACCTCTATGCTTAATTTAGAATCACAATTAACCTAATGTACATGTTTTTGACCTGTAACCCATGCAGGGACAGGGAGTAAACACAACTGCTATAGGCTCTGTGTTTAAACCAGACAAATACTGATGCCTGGTCAGTAAACCCTTCTCATCATGTTTTAACTTTTGACAATTTAACTTATCATTATTTATTTATTTTTTAATTTCCAACATGAGGAATCAAAAAAACCTACAAAAGTCCATGTTAGGAGGTCGTCACGCGAGCTTCCTAGTTGGAATTCTGTGACATTACGTCTTTGCTGCCATTAGCTTTCATCTAAGCACCAAAGTATGTGGTTTGGTTTTACAGGAAAAGGATGATTGGACTTGAAATGCTCTTTAACAATATTGAAAGGTAAAATTTCAAACTACCATCTGCTAAAAAGTTTCTTTCCTCAATTCCCACAGCTGTTTATCGTGCTAGCATAACATTTTTATCCATGGCCTTGTCACTTTTCTTTCAGATGTTGAAGGACTCCTGTTGACTCTACAGTACTAATCTGCACATTAATAAAAGATGCTAAATAATACCTAGCGCAGCTCCATGTGAAGCCTAGGGATCCAGACCCCTCAGTACGTGACAACTTGGAAAGAAGTGTGGACCCTGCCAGTGGACAACAGTGCTGACCTTACAGGGCAACTTACAGAGCAGACTGAATGTGCAGATGGCATCACTGTGTCGCTGCAGCTGCATAAACAGTCCGCTGGCAGAAAAGCAGGTAAACAGGTGAAAGAAAACCAGTGAGATCCTTGGATGACTAAGAAATATCCTTATCTGCCAATGTGTCCCAGACGCCTTTTGAAGTGAAACACATTTATTCACAGTTATAAGCTGTTAAACAAACAGACTAGACTGAAGTCATAAGGAATCAGAGTGCACCTCATATCTGGCAAAGTTTTCAAGTTTTGCTAGATATGAAATCCTGCACAATATAAAATAGATCAAGTTGAAGTCAGTCATGTAGTTAATAAAGACATATTAGCAGCAGCAATATAAGCAACGTTGTGATTTCAGTAGACTTTTTCATCACTTAATTAGCAACACTGGCATTCTAGCAGAAGGAACACCTTAAAATAAACAAGCTGCTTGTAGAGAGTTCATCTGTAACATAACTTGGCATTGCAAGCATTCAGTAAATAAACAGGGCATATGGTGACATTATATCTGTGATATAACATTTACTTTAAACTACTACTGAACACAAACATAGTCAAGACTTTTGGACTAAGTGGTTTCAGTGTTGGTGAAATGTGACGACACAGTGTCTTACAGAAAAGTTGTTCATGATTTTAATCACTCATTTGTCACTTAATTAAGGCAGAGTCAGTGTATCGAAGCTTAGAATATAGTTTAACTGGTTTATAACAGCTCACATCTTGGATAGCTATAGTTTTAGGACACGGACATAATCTCTGTCATAGTACATACACCGTTCACTATTCTAGTCTGTTCAGAGTGCTATGCTTCCACTACTGTAGATATATTCATAGGACTCTGTAGATGTGTTTACCACACACCGGTACATCTGTATATATTTAGCACATCTGTATATTTGTTCATAGTACATCTGTATATCTGCCTGTCTGTATAGCAATATAGAACATGTGTATGATATACAGATCATCTGTATATCTGTACATATGTATACAACTATACATCTGTACATTTGTCTGCAGTTCATCTGTATATTTGGTCTCTCTGTACATAATCTGTTCATAACTATTCCACCATTATTCCATCCTTATCTGTGTATATCAGTATATCTCTACATTTGCCCATATTACATCTGTATATTTGCTCTCTACTTAACTTATCTGTACATAATTACTCTAATTGCACGTACTGCTCTTCCACTTCCGATTAGATGTAAACTGTATTTCGTTACCCTGTATTCATGCATGTGTAATGACAATAAAGTCGAAGCCTATCCTATCCTTTATGGCTCCGTTTCTTGTGTAAAGACAGTAGGTAGGACTGTTACACAAAAATCAGTCAATAAATGTTGGTATTTCCTGTGTTGGACATGACTGCAAAATGTAAAATTGTATCCATCAAGAAATGTGTATGTCTTCATCAGACACACCAATCCAAAACTGTCACTTTGGGATTTACATTTACTTTTACAATACTTTTAAAAAGTATATAGAGCTTCACAAATTTGTTAGATCACCTGCCACAAAAACAAAAGAACACATATTTCTCCAAAATGTTTTTTAAAAGCTAAAAAATTACTGAATTTCCTATTTCTGCTTTTTTGTAAAATACTAAATTGGAATTCATTGATTACAACAATAAATATATTTTTAGCATTAAAAATACAGTTCAGGATTTGCACATAACTGGTGGATTCACCACTACAGAAACGCCAAAAATTATTTTGGTAATTACCAATGCTGTTAATGTAGGATAACAGTGGCAAAAAAACTTACATTGGGTGAGCTTGTGACCCTTGATGAAATTGTTTGTTTTTCTTTTGTTTTTAAATTAATGCCAAGCGGAGGCTTCAAGAATCCATTTTACACAATCAAGAAACAACCTGATGCTTAATGGAAAATTTCTATTTGTCATTTGTACACAATGCTTTCTGTATAAGTTAAACAAAGAACTGGTGGATGACAAATCTACTGTAGAGATGTATCGTCAAGTTCTTGGCAAGACAGATAATATTGGCATTTAAGGAAATATCAAAGCATTCATTTAAGCTAACATAGCTGTGTGAGAGACCAGAACAATTATGTCACCTCCAAGATTATGCCAAATTTCGATATTTATTTTAGAAAAATCCATCAGTGCATCCAACAGTGTGGTTACCAATCAGTCAAAGTTAAGAAGAACAAAATCTAACATGCACGTGAGATGTAGCTCGCGTCATCCGAGATCTCTGCTAAAAACATGTGAACAACAGAAGCTTTCACGCATCACTGTTCACCATCATGAACATCATCTTCATCTGTGCATCCGGCACTAATACATTTGCAGAGATCTATCTTCACCGATCCTTGTTGCACCAGCTCAGCACGGCTGTCTCCTCTGATAGCGCACACAAAATTAAACTTGTGATCAGACATAATCACACCATTTCAGAGAGCTGAAAAACTCAGCAACACTTTTTTTGGGGGGAGACAGAGCTGCAGAGAAACAGCAGTTCAGCTGTTAAAAGTAGGACTTGTACTGTGTCACCAGCATGTAGCACTCTTACAACAAGAGTGTTACAACTTGGCGAGCGAATGCAGATTTTCAGAACACATTACCCCACCTCACCAAAAACAGCCACAGCTCTTTGAAACTGCCACACGAAAAAGGATGTGAAACGACAACTGAGTGGTGAAAACAGGGCCATAATTTCTTAAGGCAAAGCCTTTTTAACGTTGTGCTCCTGTTCCACCGTCGTAATGTGAAAATAGACTTGCAGCGCTGAGAAAAACACACAAGCTCTTTAAACTCTACATCTCAGTGAAGGAAAGTATTTTGCTTAAACTGATCGCAGCTGAAAATGTTGCACCCTGTCATGAAAGAACAATACGTATTACTGGAATGCATTGACTTGTATACATATATGACTACAAGAAAACATATGCAGCATCAAGAGCAAAAAATGGTCAAAATACAAAAGATAAATCAGACACTAATCAGTGCACGAATAAAGTAAACTGGACAAGGCTGCTGATGAGACAGTTACTAATTACAGAACATCCACCTCCATCTGTGGCTCTACACGTGCTAATTGCAGACATAAATTTGCAGATGGTCTCACAAAGTCTTTAAAAAAAAAGGAGATAACCAGGTAAACTATTCATTTTTAAAAAGGGAGTACCATCAACCACCTGCAAACAACCACACTGTCCCCCTTTTGAGAAATCCCTGAGCGCGCCATCTCTGGTCCCTTCCCTGCTCTATCCTAGTTTTGTTTAGTGAAACTTTCTGCAATGTTTTCCTCCTCCCCTCCCGGCCCTGATAAATTCCTTTGGCACACATGAAGAAAAGCGGAGTGAAATGAGGAAACTGAAAAAAAGAAAGCAAACGGGTGGAGGGAGACAGGAAAGAGACATGGGAGACAGAGAGGTGACAGAAATGAAAGAAATGGGAGAGATTCACAAAGCCCAGAGCATCCTGGTGAAGCTTCATTGATAAATGAGGCAACAGATGTTTAGCCCCGTATAAAATTACAGCAAGCTGCTATATGTGGAATAGATACCTGCCCTCATTCTGCAGCTCTACATTACATCTTTCCAAATTCATATCTGTTGCAGCGCATTGGGCAGCTGCTCACACGCCCAATATTCAGCCAGGAAACTGACATTTAACTCAAAATGTTCACATTTTCTCCCCATTATAAGGTGTCATGTTTGCTGTAGCTCACTGTGAAAGCACATAACTTGTGCTGGTGAGAGAAATACTTAAGTTAAGATGCTTTGTCTATTAGACTGACAGGGACCTGTAGATTATTTGGTGCATATTTCAACATCTGCTAGAATTTAAAAGAAAGTTGTTTTTGTAAACAGATGGATCAGAGTCGTGAAGGTTTAAAACCGAGCACTGCAGTGATAAGAGGCCACAGAGCGCTACGACTATTTTGAATCTCTTACGTGTGATGTGTGACTCATTTCAAATTTCTTTTTCATTTTTATCACCACTGAATATCCAGAAATATCAAAAGGACTAATCAACATTTACTAATTAAAAGCAAAAATAGGTTGACTATAATTAAATGACTATAACTGAATTTAATTGTGTATATTTGTGATGCAGCATGAGAGATGAAGCGGTGCACAAAAACAGCAGCGCAATGACACAGGCTTTTGCTGTTTGCTATCTTAACTTCACACTCTCCAAATGTCTTTCAAAACTCAAAAAATCTATTCAACAGTTGGTGAAGCATAAAGTGCAAATAATCAGTGCATCACTTTGTCCCGAATTTACACCCAGCACAAACCTCCACCACACATGGCTGGGGCTAAAGCCAGCATGGAAGCTGAATGAAGATAGCATTTTCTTCATTTCTCTTGAAAAGTATATTACGTGCTTTATTTTGCAGTATTGTGGAATTCAGCTGTACTCCATTCTGAAATAGTCACTAGCTGTCTTTTGCATTGTGACATTTTTTATTAGCGTAGTCTCAAATTAGAGACTAGCACTCAGACATTTTGCACAGATCCTGATTCATTTTGATGGTAAGAATGACCAATGAAACTTTCAGGCTTTTATTTTTAATTGAGACATTCAGGTACAAATATTGCTGCAGATTTCCACGTGTGGAAAAAGGGCCTGAAGGTGGGTCACACTTTGGACCATACACTTTTTATGCAAATCAGAGACAGTTGAGCAGAAAGCTCTTATGGATTTGAGATGGAGTGACCCATCTGGGTTTTTTTTTTGCATGTTAATGTATAAGTTTTTTAATTCCCTAAACAAGTAAAAAATGAAAATGTTGGACATTGGCCTGGTTTTGCTGCATCACATTTGTGAGGCACTAAACTCAGTAAACCTTGATACTGTGGAGTAGTCCTATGACCTGGAAATCATGTTGACATAGTCCGAGATTTTTTTTTTTTCAAATGCAGGTAATGCTACATTCATATTAGTCATATACCTTCATTCAAATGCCTAATCTAGAACCCGTAACACATTTCAATGTAAAAAAAGAAAGAATGGTACAAATTGATGGCACATAAAATTTCTTAGCCTAAGATTGGAACCACTGGCAAAGAAGTACTGAAGCTTTAGGCATAGAAGACTAATACAGATGACTTGGTTTGATTGGTGTGAACTGTGTTCAAATATTGTAGGAATTGTCCACCAGTTTAACTCGAGGGTTCGAGGCCCTTTGCCGCATGTCTCACACTCAATCACATTCAGTGTGATTCAGTGTGATTTCAACTTCTAAAGGACATAATGATCTCTTGTGTTGATATCAAATTGGGGTTTATTTACTTAAGATATTATAGAAAAGATACCATAACCCATCAAGGTTCATGTTGGTGATGATCCCAACCCTTCAGAGTCAAACAAAAAGTCATTCTTTGGAAAAGAAAGTATGATTCAAGTTCTTTGTTCTCTGACTGCAGACTGGGAAGAATACGTTTTACCAAGAGACCAAATTAGATATTCTGGTTGGGGTCAGGATTTGGGCTAGTACTAATGCTGACTTACACCTCAGAGCCCTAAACTTCCTGACTAATGCAGATAAAATGCTCATCAGAAATAAACCAATCCTTGATAGGTCTCTCTTAGTTTAGATTTTTTTTTTGTCTGTCACAAATTGGAGACATGAGGACATAACAAGAGCAGAATACGTCTGAACATTTATATATCTCAAGTGGTCATGAGATATTCTATTTGCAGAGTCTTAATTAATCTAATTTACAGCATACATTTAAAGCCCTGAGTCATTCATAAATCTTTACATAATCAGATTAATCATCAGTGTCGGTTTTTCAAATACTGAAAATCTTTTAATAAACCTTATTCTAAAATATCCTCTCACTTTAAAAGCCAAAACAAATCAGCTGGGGTGGCCTGTTGGTCTGATAAATGATTTAAGCGGAGGTCTAAATTTCAGCCCACAGTGGGACTCGTCGCTGGTGCAGTTAAAATCAGAATATTGCGTGTTGGTTAGAAACCACAGGCCTAAAATGCTGTTTTCCCCCTGTATTTATGACATGGATGTGAATTGTTTGACAGATGGGGATTGCTGAATGAAAAAGCGGTCATGGTCAAAATGTCACACATTACACCACATTAAAATACGTTCATGCTCCGGTGAAAAACACGCACGTAAACGGGACAGAATCAGCCGTTAGCTCAAGAAGGTCGACTGAACGGACTGTGGGATCTGGCAAGATAGTGGGTCAGTGACCAACAAATGGCGAGCGCTTGCCCCCCCCCTCCTCATTTAAATCTGCCGTCCACTGTCTTTCCTCCCCGTCCATGTCTCTCTTACTCTACCCTCTTACCCCCCCCCCCCCCCCGGTGTGTCTGTGATGGACGTTGCGTAACATTACTAAAGAAAAACGACACATACCAGTGTGCAGCATCGGCGAGGGCTGGGAGCTTGGAGGGTGAGCAATAGGATGGGGTGGTGAGGGAGTCGAGAAAAGAGCACTGACCCAATATCTAATGAAAGAGCAGAGAGAGATGAAGGGGAAGGAAGGGGGGTGGGGTGGAGGGCAGAGGCGAAGAGAGAGAGATGGAAAAAATAAACACGGAAAAGAAAGAGATGGAGAGGTTTGGTGTGGGGAAATGTGGAGGGGAAAAAAAGAGCGAGAGAAAGGGAGAGAGGCTAGAGGGGGAGACAGAGACAGAGGGGGCAGACAATGAATTCAGGCAAAAAAGAGCCAGGGCATTTAAACTATAAATAACCAAGATACTAGCAGCAACACTGGTCGTCTCTTTCTCTCCCTCCATCCTTCCCACATCTTTCTTTCCCTGTTTCTCTTCGTGTCCGTGCTTGTTCTCCTTCAGAAAGATTTTGATCTTCAGAATGACAAACCCCATCTGACTTTGATTTAGTCTTGTTGTGATTGGCTGCGATTTGGTTTGTTTAATTTGATCATCACAATCATTTTTTTAATTGGGATTTTTTACTTGCTTCATGTGAGTTATTGAACAGATACGGTTCACCAAAAAAACTGCACAAGACATTTAACCAGGTTAACTTCGAGGTCCAGCGCCTCTCTCTTATTGGCTGCGCAGGGTATAAAGACAAATGAGTGATCTGTTATGCGGTCAGCTTTTTGCCTATTGGTTGATTAAGATCACAGTGTAAATGTAGGCTCCGGTCAGGGTACTGCTAGAAAGCAGAGGGGCACTGCTAATAACAAAACTTTTAAAATTCGTCCTGCAAGATTACAGGGCTGGTGTGAACTGCTGCATTAACAATACATGAGTTAGAAAAATCTTTTTAATGCAATTCACTAGCTGGGACCACGTCCTCAGTTATGATGAGCGATGATGGAAGATGGACTGTGAACTGGTGCTGCGGTTTGGGGAAGGCCTTGAAGGGGACTGGCAGCGACTCCGGCTGGGCAGATCCCCACGTGAATGAAAGGAAAAGGAGAAGAGGAGAAGAGAAGAACAGAAAAAAAGTGGGGTCATGAAAATGAGAACAGCAGGTATTGGTGAAGGGGGCATATATATAGTCTGGGGTCAGAAGGGGCGTGAATGAGGTGTGGTCCCGCTCCTGAAATTCAGATAATATCTCCACGAAAACAACTGGACAAAGAGAAGAGAACCTTGCATTATGTGACAATAACACGAGAACACATCTCCAGCTGGGTTAACGTGAATATTGCCACGAGAACAGACATGACTGTGACCTGAGCTTAAAAGTTTATCCAGCACAGGAAAATCTCAGCTCCGAAACCTTTTAGCTTCATCTTCACGCAGAAAGGAAAAACCATGTAATGAGTGTGGCCTCACATGGAGGAGCCTCAAAGCTCAATCTTCAGTATGTAAGCAAAAGTGCTTCACTTAAACAACACCTCAGCAATGGTCACTGAAGGGAAAACTGTTATGATGGCTGCATGTATGTGTGTATGTATTTGTATTTATGTTTGTGTACATCTGCGTGACTGTGTGCACTTGTGCGTTCATGCCCTTGCATGTGGGAATGTGTGGGTCCGCTTTAAAAGCATTCATCTCTGCGCTGTGCGTGCGCACCTGTGAGTACATGCGTGGTCCGTGTGTCCACGTGTGTGCAAGAGTGCAAGCGTACTTGTGTCTGTGTGTACATGCGTATGAATATGAGCCATTAGCTGTTATCCACAGGGAAGACATGTTAACAGGTTGGCTACCACTGAGAGGATTGGTAGGAAACTGTGTGTGTTTCTGTGAATGTTTGTGCATGCGCACACATGTGTACATGCCCAGCTGCGTGTGTCTGTGTGTGTGAGGTCCCATTGAGTCAGTGGAAGGAAGGCAGGGGGTATGAGTGTGAGGGGAGGGAGGGCCTGGGGGGGGGTTTGCTATGAGTCATCCTCCGCATGGGCTTCTGGCTCTCTCACTTGCTTAGTAGCTCACCCGCTCACTCTTTTCCTGCATAGCAACGGCTGTGCAAAGGCTCATTTAGGTCCTTAGCAACCAGCACTGATCGTGTATTGGCCTGTAAACACTCCATTAACAGGTTATAAGAACCCATTAAATCATAAATACACTAATCAATGCACACAAAATTGTTTCAAGACATGTCATGTAAACACATAAATTAAAAATGATCAGGACAATATGAGGAATGTGGGGGGCAAACAGGGCGTATTTTAAGACAACTTCAATGAAAACTTTGTCCAAACCCGGCCCACTTTGACCAGACCAGCTGATCTCTTTAATATACTTTACAGTGAAGAAATACTAATTCACATGTATTTGCTGAAAGTAAAAATATGAATCTCCCACAAGGCACGATTCACACACAAGCATCGCTTTGAGTGATCTTTCCACACAGTCAACAAAGCAACAACAACCAGTCAGACACAAGGCAAGCTAGCTGTGTTTGATTTAGCAATTAGCCTGACCAAGCTAGCTACATGTTACTAACAAGCTAGGTGTGTCATATATCCTGGGTTGCTGTTCCTGCCTCATCATAATAATGTTGGTCCAGGATCAACACTGCAACTGACCAATCATGTTGCTGTGATGTTATAGCTTTGCAATATGGGGGGAGGAAATCCCTTCATTACATAAAACTCTCTTCAAGAACAAATAGTCAGCTATTCAAGTGTTTCCTTTATTAATTATAGAATACAATAAATATATTATTAAGTTAGGTTTGCTCTTAGGTTTGCTCTTAGTCAAATTTAGGTTACTCGTGTTGGTTTACTGGAGATTGTTTTTAATATCTATCAAGTTAGGTATCTTGAGCTTTCAGGTAAGCTCTGCTAATCAAGAAGCTCTGTGACGCTACATAACTTATTTGTTACCCAGAAGCAGAGGGTGGAAAATGCTTGAGAAATATTGCTAAGCTGAGTCCCATTGTATCGTGCTCTGAATTAGAAATTGTAATACATGCATGTGTTTCATCTCGTTTGGACTATTGTAATTCTTTCTTGACTTGTTTATGTAAGGCCTCCTTGGAACGTCTGCAGGGTGTCCAGAACGCTGCTGCAAGGCTTCCAAGTCTTCCACATACTTGCATGTTACACCCCTGCTCATCCTGCTGCACTGGCTCCACATTAAATTCAGATTCCACTTTAGGATTATGACTTTGACATTCAAAGCTCTGCGTGGTCAAGCACCGACAGAGATCTTTTACATCTATACATCCCCACCAGGTCCCTGAGGTCATGTGATCAGGGCTTGCTAAAAAAACCCATAAAAAAACCTGTCATTACGTTTAGGTAGGACATAAGAAACAGAAACAGAATGCTAGGTCATTGCCTGCATCATCACATCCCAATCGCTTGATCCTTACCTTCACATCTGTCTTGGAGTTTTCTAATTAGCTCCCTCAGTATACACACCAGTCCCCCAGTTTCCTTACAGACTGATTTTTGTGCTTTCGCACACAGTTCTCCAGTTTACAGACCTTGTGCTCTTGTTTTGATGATTTGGCTTCACCGCCATGTACATTTTTTTTAACCCATCTGCCTAAATTGCAATGCTAAGTCCACTATCAGAGAAATTGACCTTTTTCATCTTGTCTAATACATCTTCCAAAATTGAACTCTGAGTCAGAGGGAGGTGGCGAGAAAAACGTGGCGCCGTCGCAGGTCTCAGCACTGCGGCCCGGCCTGCTAGAAACAATGTTGATGCACAACTGAATACAAATGTGCAACGGCAAGTAATTTTTGTAGGAAATGTGACCGGATTGTATTTCTGCTAAAACAGGAAACACTGCAATGCATTTCAGCAGAAAACACACAGACTGCAAGTAATGTGTTCTGTGACGGTATAATGTTGTTTTGATCTTGCTGTACAGTGTTCACTTGTACTGACTACAGCATTATTGAAGTTTTTATGGTTATTTTTAGGCACTCTCATTGCTTACATTCAGCCAAAACAAAGTGTTTTCCCTGAGAACAGCCCAGCCAGTAATTATATTGCCACCTTAGTGTAATTGGAAAAACATTTGAAATTTGTAGGCTACCAAAAATCACAAGCCAGATGTCGAATTGTGGACAAAAGCGGGCGGATTGCTACCGCAGCTGGAGCACCTGAAGGGTTAATAGTGATAGATGGGGCAAATAGTCAAGCTAGTAACCCGTGCTGGTGATAGATGATGTTTCCCAAAAGGCTCAGCTGCGGTGTTTTTACCCAATCAGCAAAGGAGTAAACAAGAAGAAAGTGTTGTCTGTTTCTATCAGCTGATGTTTGTGCGGCGATAAAAAATACACGAGTTTCCAGTGTCTGCTTTTCCAACTTGCTTGCTGTGTCAACAACATTAACCGTCACTCAAGGCGGTGCCAGTCATCACCTCGGCGCGTTCTCGCTTTAAGATCTCTTCTTCCTCTCACCTCGCCTCGCCTGCTCCCCCCTCCCATTAAAGACGTTGATCTCGATACAGATGTTGTTTGGAAAGCTTTTTCCCGTACACATCCACGGCTACCTCGCCCTCTTCACAGATGTTGTTTGGCATATGTCTACCCGTCCCCATCTTCTGCTTTTTCGCCTGTCCTCTTACCTTCATCTCTCTCTCTTTTTCCACCTTCTCTTCATCACCAATGCTGTTTTTCTCCCTGTCTGCTCCCCCCCCCCAGCTTCCCTTCCTCTCTCCTCCTGTTTTTTATTACCTTCCTTTCAGACTTTCCCTCTGTGCTCAACCCAGATCTTCTTCTCAATTTGCAGTAGCATCTCTCCCAGATGTTTCTGGGCACAGACGATCTCTCCTGAAGATGCAATAAAACTGAAAAGTCTCCTGAGGCAGGAGAAGTACTTGTTGTTTGGGTTGGGTGGGCCGGTCACAGTAATACGCTTGCAGTGTGCATAAAGAGAGCAACACATACTGTCACGCAAGCTGGGAAACTGTGTGTGCGTGTAGATATTCAGCTGTGAACTGTGTGAGCATGTATAATTCTAGCCTGGTGTCTAAGAATCATTTCCATCTTGGTTTCAAGGCTGCCGATTTGGGTCCAGACCCAAACACAAAATCTCATTACATGGCCAAAGATGAAAAAAAAGAAAAAAGAAATAAATAAATGAAAGGAAAAAGCAAGAGGCAATTTTCCTGGCTGGATACTGAAGCAGCAAGAGCCGAGTCTCAACATTCATAAGATTTCAAATTGCATAGAAGGTCACCACATTTTGTTCTAAAAACCAATTTACGGTCTCTTTTACAAAGGTTACAAACACATGGTTAACTCTCCAAGCTACTGAGTCAGGGAGGCCAAACGTGTTTAATGCTGAAAGGGGGAGAATAAGGATAAATGTTTATGTATGTCAGCCTACCTGTCCATGCCAAGAGTAAACAACCTTCAGGTGGCAAAAACTGCAATTCCTCCAATGACCGCATGAGCCTGCCTCTAAAAGCGGGACATCCATATGTCAAACCCCACATTTGTAGACCAGAGCAAAATGTTTACGTGGTGCACAACATAATTTTGGCTTGTTTGGGTACATTTCCCCATCATAGAAATTTGTAGCGGGGTCAGTTTAATTTTATTTTTAAAATAAATGACGCCTACAAGTTGCTTTTGAGGCTTAATGTCACACAGGTAGGTGCAAATTATAGCCAGATGTAGCAATTATGAAATAAATTAAAAGTAAATTAATATGTCATTAATTTAACCGTCACAATCTTCAGTAATTAAAATATTCATGGTTCAAGGTTCTATTTAATTCTAAGGGAATTGCACCTTAGCTGTGTGCTGTATATTCTATATTATAGGTGGATTGATCCAAATATCAATAGCATGGAATTGGTATTGATACTAGCTCAATAAGATACTTTGTTTTTATACTGATAGTTCAGTATGTAACCTACTGAACTGTGTTGAATTAATTATTATAATTTTTACATAAGCTGCCTTTATGAATTAAAAGTATTGGTGTCAGTATCGGTACCGCCCTATATTTACTTGGTATCAGATCGATACCAAAGCACAGCACTAATGCATGACTATGATTTCTGCCTATTGTTCACCCTGTGCGTTTTTACTGCTTGTTCTTTCATGTCAAATTAATCATTTATTAATAACAAGCCAACAATCAGTTTTTATTAACTGGATAGCTGTTAATGGGAGAGCTTTAGTAGATCGGAGTGGTCATTTGTCATCATGTTTGACATTTACAGATTGAACGATTAATCGAATAATCAATAAATAAATTGGCGTGGGTGGCTGAGGTTGGAAAAAAAAGCTCAACAGAAAAAGATAAACAAAACACGGAGACCCCTGAAGACAATCCAGCTCAGACATGCCCTGCCATTTCAGTGGATTTCAGCAGTAATTGGATTTCCTTTTATCATTCACCTGCGCAGAGCCTTGAAGGAATAGTTTGACATTTTAGGGAAAAAAAAAAAGATTATTACATTACTTGTTCAATACTGCTCTCATATTGATCCTTTAAATATAATTCTATACGATCGAGTGCTGCTTGGATTAGTTTAGCATAAAGAGTGCAAAAACAAGGAACCCTTCTCCAGGCGCTTCTAGTAGGAGTTCTTCTGACTTTCCATCTTTGCCCACACCTTTTAGTTTTCCAAGCCAGCAGACCACTTTACCAACTTTCTTGGGTTTTTTTTGTTTTTTTATATTTAAGAGCAGAGATAGTCATTTCAGAGTAGGTGTGACTTTTAAATCTCCAACTGGTGGATTTCCATGAAGGTAAGAGATATTTCCTCCCTGAAATGATACAAAGAGCGACTAACGGGGGCGCCACAACAATCGCCATGACAACAATGATTACTCATCTCCAAATAAGTGAAATAACAATGAATAACATGTAATCAGGCTCAGCGTGCTGAAGGTGTGATTATGCACACTGCTGCTGCTTTGCCACTTTATGCAAACCATCTCTCTCTCTTCCTCTCTCTGTCTTTCTTTCTTCCTCTCTCTGTCTTTCTCAGAGCACTCTGGGCAGAATGATTAATTTGCGACTATTGATTCCTCGAGAATGTGGGAGGGATTGAAAGAGAGCGAGGGAGGGGAGAAAGGAGCATCCAGTATTCTGAGTAGCGCCTCGCTGCAGCTCTCGCCTCCAGCCTTTCATTTAAGAAAAAGCCAATGAGTGTAGTTTGGATCCACCAGAGCACCTCCATCCACCCCCCTCTCTCCCTTCTTCTTCCACCTCCTCTGCTCATCCTTCCTTTTTTGCCCTCTTCCCTTTCACTTCCTTCTTTCTTCTTTACTTCCCTCCTGCCCCTGCCTCCTCTGTTGTCTAAATTATCTGTGAATATTCAACAAATGCAAGCGCGCCTGGCAACAAGCAGGAAGGAACCGAGGAAAGGAGAGAGGGCAAAGTGCTTAGAAAACAAAAACAAAAATATTTGCTCCTCTCAAAGTTCATAAACTGTTTCGTTCCATAAATATCTTGAAACCAAGAGGCCAGCCCTCAGCTGTGTTTCAGTGCAACTTCAAAACAGTAACAGCCGATGAATAAGTCACAGAATAATTATTAATAATTAAATATTAAGCGGAGCGAGCTAATTCGCCAACTTCTACAGTAGTGGGGGCAAAAGGTACATTTTAACACAGCGCCAGTCCACAAACACAGCAGCAACACAAAAACAGAAAAAGATCCTATGAAGAAACAAACAGTAGAGTGTAAACGTCTTGAGCCTCCTCTCATTTTCTATTTTGTTTCAAAGGAGACAGATTTTCTCAGGAGTTCTCTTAAAACATTTCTTTGGACACTCTGCTTTTTTTTCTCTTTTAAAGATACATACTTTACAGTAGATGACTTTTTCTTTTCTAAATCATGCCCTTTAGAAACAGGAAAACATCCAGCAAAAACCTGACACAGGCCCCAGGAGATGCACTTGGCCCTTTAGTTGATCCACCTACTGTTCACTGAAATGGTCACAGTGGAAGACTGGATTCCAAGTAACCAACTACTAAGATAGGTATGCCATGCTACACAAGAACTGTATTGAAAAAAGTTGCAACAGGTCTTATGGAGGGATTACTCAAATTCGCGATTTTTTGTTCAAATTATCAATGATATCTATAGAGGAGGTCGAGGTCTTAGTTGCCAATTTTTTGGCCCTTAAATACTCCCAGAGTTTTTGTCCAATTTTCACCATTCAACTTGTAATATATTCTGCTATGTCTGCTGATGGGCGCTATATCTCTTGGTAGCTATTACTGTTATACTTTTTGAGATAATAAGATTTTTATGCACTTATTTTTTCTGTATTGAAATCAATGGTCGTTCGTCAAAGTTCCGAACATGGAACCTTCGTTCCTTTGAAGTCAGTTTAGAGTGCCACACTCTAGCTCAGTCAATCTTTTCTTCATGTCCAAACAACTTGGACTACTTGCTCAATTGTCACTCAACCCCCACAAATTATACATCAAAATGTAGGAATTTCTGCTGGCTTTCAGAAAATGTCACTATCATTGTTGTGGGAGTTACAGATATTTGGCAAATCACCTCAGAGCAACACAAAGTCTGAAAACTCTCAATAGACACACAATAGAGACTGCTCAGAATCAGAGCTGGACTTCTCTAATGGGAGGCTTTTTCGAATCGCCATATGTTTTTAACAAAAGG
>VURO01041335.1:0-10459 GCA_015108175.1 Pelvicachromis taeniatus
CGACTAATCAGATCATGCATCCATTGGACGTAAAACGTGCAGCTTATTGCACCAGCATGCATCTGCTCTTATATAACTATCATTAGCTTACAGCTTTGAGTGTTTAAGGTATGTGCTAACTAAAAATAAAGAGAAGATGATAATTTATTAAATTTGAATGAAATCTGCAGATTGTTTCGGTGAAGTTTAATAAACTCAGCCGTCTGCTCCTTGCTATCTAAAATATAACAGGACACCGGAGTATATATTGTGTGCTGTGTGAAAACTATAACTTTAATCTCAGCCAAACCGATTTACTCAGGAACAAATAAAATACTAAACAAAAGCCAAACAATAAAATTTTTAAGTTATCTAAGTGACTTATACATCATGTTTGAGTACCGAAATACTGAGGTGGGTTTGAAAACGTTTCCTGGGAGTCCGGTGTTCTCACCGGCTATACTGAGCCTTGAACCCCGGCTAGCTATCGAGCTGGTGGGTAACAGACGTCTCGAAAACGTCGGAGCGCTTTTGAAAATATGTGGGGTCTTGATAAACTGAGCAGATATTTGAGGTTTACACAGCTACATTCTCGCCTGAAAATATGTTAAACGTTTATTTTGTGACCCAGGAGGAATAATAAGAGTAATATTAAAACTAACTAGCCACAGCTTTTGTTGAAGCAGGGCCGCGCTATGAATTTTGGGACACAGCTTCTTCTTCTTCGGGGTTTAACGACAACTGGCATCCTTGTACATGCAGTGCTGCCATCTTCGGTATCAGTCTGTTATTACACTCTTAAATCCACTACTTATATGCATCTTTTGGGATCTTATAAAGCTTCAAACGACGCGTCGACTATTAAATTAGTCATCGACAATTTTGATAGTCGACGTAATCGTGACTATTCGACTAACCGTGGCAGCCCTACTCTCCAGCAAACTGATTCAGGTCACATTTGTCAGGTTCCAAAACAAGTGGAAAGCCAACTGCTCTGGGGTACTTAAGGTTTTCATCCCCCTCCCTCTACAGGTTATAGTGCCTCTTCCTTCCTGGGATCTGAAGACTAAGGAGCCGCTGACTACTGATCCAGAAAAGTACGCCATAGAGACAGAACTGATCTTCAAATACTCACCTTTTAAAAATGAAAAGCAGCTGATGGAGCAGTTCAACAAAATAGAAGGGAACAGCGGTAAGCATTTAAATGTGCATCTCTACATTAAGAGTTGACACATTGTTACTTACTTTTGGTGTTGTATTTTATATTATCTATAGGAACGCTAGTGATAATCTATAATTTGAAGCTGATGGACAACGGAGAACCAGAGCTGGATGTAGAGACGGACCACCAGGACATAGTGATGGCTGGGACACCTGCTGAAGGAGTGTAAGTACAGTTGTTACTGTTAGTTATGATGTCATTATCATTGTGGCTCGCAGGTAAACTGATATGATTTTGGTGGTTAATGTGACCGAACACTGATTCTATTTTTGTGACTTCAGTATCACAAACCGGTTTAAAATTTCATCAAATGTATAGCTGGGCTCAAGCATGAACTCTAACTTAATGGTGATCAAAATGTTTGTAGTGACTTCTCTTTATGAATAATTGCTGATTGTGCTGGGGGTTGTTGTTTATCCACAGGGGATAGCAAGGGATCTTTATGGCATTAGCATATTCATTTATAATATTCATTTAAAATATTACTTGGAAAAGTTGGTTATCTTTATTCACAAGCTTATAGTGATTCAGCTTAATATGAGCAATCCCACTCATCGTTGTCTAAGGGTAGAGCCCTGTAATTTGCACAGATATGGATGCAACTGCAAGTTGACTCGTTGGAGGAGGCAGAAAACCACAAAGCAGTCAAAATAGTTTGATGACAGCATGTCTAATGCACCACTTCTTGTTCACAGGAAGCCAGAGAGGAGATCGTTCAGGGCGTACGCTGCTGTTTTGTACATTGACCCACGCATGAGGATTTTTATCCAGGGTCATAAAGTCAGGACTAAGAGACTTTCATGCTGTCTGTATAAACCAAGGTAATACAGTAATGCACATATGCACTCTCTGAAACTTCTTAATTCCAGTGTTCCCACTTTGATTGGACTTTCTGTTATATTTAAAGGTGTTATAAATACTCATCAACTCGGTTCAAGACCCGTGCTGAGCAAGAAGTGAAGAAAGCTGATCATCTTTCAAAGATTGGTGAGATAGTGGTTTATTAATTTTGCCAATTAAATTTTGCTTTAGCTTTTGTTCACTTGAGAATAATATGTGGTGTATATTTCAGCGGAGGAGAAGGCCAGAGAGGCGGAGAGTAAGCGCATGGCTTTGGAGGCCAGGTTAGGAGAGGAGCTATCAAAAGACTCACGGGTAAGCTAAGAGAAACATTTGGTTAATTGTCAAGTGCAAATGTGTAGTGTTTATGTAAAATGGGTTTTGGGCGAGGCAAGTTTAGTTGCATAGCAACAGTTAATGACAAACACGTCAAAGTGTTTTACATAAATCAAATTATTAAAGAAACAGAGAAATTAAAAAAGGAGTTCTTTGACATGATTCAGTGGTTACAAAAAAGAATCTCAGACCCTGTATGTTCCATCTGAACACAAGTTTATTATGTGTTTGTGAAGTCGACAATCTGTTGCAGTCGACCTGAGACTGGTGTGTTACAAAGCAAGACTAGTATTTTAAAGTTAGTTCTTAAACAAGAATAAGGTCTGTCAATATGAGGCTGGAGTTGAGCCCAAGATTGTTCAGACTTTAAAGTGATAATGTTTCTCAGAACTCATGGGAAAATATTGCAAGTACCATGTACTGTATATTAATCTCAGATAGTGTTTGACACCGTATGTTTACATGTATGTTGGGGTGCTTGTATGTGTAGTCTTAACCTGCCAATGAAATAGGAAAAAATAAGCACATGTTCTGCCATGGCATTGTAATGTTTGCACACAAATAATGAATACTGGTGCTCAATGCGGGATGCAGATAGTCCTCTGATGACTTGCAACACCACACAACCTAAAAATGATGACATTTAATGTCTTCTCTGTCTCCCTCATTTTTCTCTGTCAGGCAATTTTGAGAAAAGTTCAAGATACAGCGATGATGCTGCGAAGGGATGCTGACATGAAAAAAAGGATTCTTGAAGCCAAACAAAAGTATGATAAACAAAAATGACAAACCTTATAGACTGAAGGCTGTTAAAATCCTGTTGCTTTGATTAGCTGGAAATGTATATTAAAAAATACCCCAAAATAAGATTTATACATTTATTTGTTTGCTGACCAAATTATTTGGCATCTAAATTTGATGTAAATGTATCACTAATCAGTCTACCTTTCTTCCTTGTTCTTCAGAGCATTAAAGGAGCCCAAGGAATTGAATTTTATATTTGGAGTGAACATTGAACAGAGGGACCTGGATGGGATGTTTGTGTACAACTGTTCTCGTCTTATTAAGATGTATGAAAAGACTGGTCCTCAACTGGAGGGAGGCATGTAAGTAAAATGCCCCAAAAGTGAAAAATGGCAGGAAATGTCTAAGAGGTTAGGTTGTAATTTTAAACTATTTGGTCCATGTCTCTTAGGGCATGTGGTGGTGTGGTTGGAGTAGTGGATGTCCCATATTTAGTTCTAGAGCCTACTCACAACAAACAAGACTTTGCGGATGCTAAAGAGTATCGACATTTACTAAAATCCATGGGGGAGCATCTGGCTCAGTACTGGAAGGACACAAACATCGGTAAGTTTCCCTGAAGTTGCTGGATTTTGGTTTATAGCTGCACCTCAACTTCCCAGTTAAAGTACCCCCCATACTCCTGGGAGTTTTTTTAAGCATGTTCCATGATTGATAGGTTATCCTGCTAGAACGTTAAACAATTCAGATACGGTTGTAATCACCATTATTGATCTACCAGCCTCTGAAGCTTTAAGGTGATATTGCTTCAGTCCTGTTTGATAAAGGTGCCAGCAGGGATAGAGAAATGTTTGAGCCAGAGGTCAAGAATAAGTTTAATTTTAGCTGTTTTAAGGGTTCCTTTCCTAAATAAAAATACATATTTGGTTCAACTTGATTTAATTATAGCAAATGGCTTGCAACTGTATTCACCTCAGATCTGCATCTGTGTTTGTCATACAGCACAGAAAGGCATAGTGAAGTTCTGGGATGAGTTTGGATATCTGTCTGCCAGCTGGTCTGCACCTCCGTCATCAGAGTTGAGATACAAGAGACGTCGTGCCATGGAGATACCACTTACTATTCAATGTGGTAAATTGAGCGCACACCTTTAGAGGACATGCTGTATCTCAGCTTCCTGTAGTAAACTCACGCTGTGATTATGTTGTTTCTTCTTTTTTTTAAGATAAATGTTTAAAGTGGAGAACGCTGCCTTTCCAGATGGATGCAGTGGACAAACGCTACCCAGACAGTTGGATGTGTCTGATGAACCCTGACAGCAGTCAGGACAGGTACTGACACAGTGAGGTTTTTCAGATAACTTCATTTTCTTACTTGGCATAACGGGTATCAATTTTTTAATTAAACTAATAACTTTTTTGTATAATTTAAAACAGAATTATAATGAAATTATACAACTGAATTGTTACTTTATTCAGAAGTAGTAGAAATATTTAAGCAGCACAATGATGATATGATCTTAGCAACTAAAATAAATAAAGTTGACATAAGAGCGGATGTCAGAAAGATCATCTTGTTCTCCTCCACTGAGGAGAGGGCTGCGGTGTTAACAGAAATTGAAGATACTTGGCAAATACAACTAAAGTTCGTTACACACTGAACACGTTGCGGAAATGCGACCTGATATTACGAATTTTATGGATACGAACTTGCCGTGTAACCTATATACACACTGAACGTGTTGCGTTTTTGTGGAAAATTTGCCCTGAAAAAAAATTAGATATGAAGCGGTGGTTGTGATGTTCCTAAACTGGCTTCATTCGGTTCTCATGACAAAGCAGCAGCAGGGAGAATATTATCATTTGATCTGGGAGTTGAAGCTGTATTTTGGCTTTCACACTTGTGAAAGGTTGTCAGTGGGACAATTTGACCTTATGTTAGCAGAGTTGGGACCGCATCTGAGGAGGCAAAGAAGTCATTTCAGAGAGCTGATTGACCGAAAGCACCATCTAGCTCTCTGATGTGAAATTATTATTTACATGTCATTGCATATTCAGTACCAGTGCACAATTTCAGCTATGCGTGCACTTGTTGCCAAATGCAGTGATCTGATTGGTCAGATCAGAAAAATCAAGCTTGGTACAAAAAAAATTAATGCTGCAAATTTATCCAGTGAAAAATAATTGAGTCAGAAAAATATTTTAAACGCACGAAATATTCAGACAGATTTTATGTGTCTTTCTAATTACTGAAAGATCTCATGACTTTCCATGCCTTTTTGCACATCCCTACTTCATGTACATACTTAATCCCTCTGTCAGTTCTCATTATTAAACATAACTTAATTTATGGACAGCCATGATTTGATTTCTTTACATGTGTGGATTCGATGGGTTGTTACTGACATCTGGTGAAATTTTCATGTCAACTTTTACAAATATCCTTACTTAGAAAGTTGGTGATGCTTTCAATTCTTGCTGTACCTTCTGTAAAGATATGTCAGGATTAGCATTCGTTTAAAAACAAATCCTTTTTGGGGGTTTTTTGGTGGTTTTTTTACTTTATTTTGAAGAAAGTTAGCACCTGTATTGTAGTAGTATCTTAGTGTGTAGTGGTAACACATTTGTTTGGCAAGTCAACAGTTGCCAGTTCAACTCCAACTTCAGCAATAAACAAAAAAACCCCAAAAACATCAACAAAAGAACGTTTAATAATGTATTAACTGAAGTGCTTATGCCATGAGAAAGTATATTCTAGTGTGGTAATATATTTTGTATGTTCTATATAAATTGCTCATATATTGTTATATATTTTATATTGTTTGGAAATTGTTTTCAGATGTGACGCTCCTGAACAGAAACAGAATCTCCCATTTGGTGTTTTGAAGAAAGATAAGCTAACAGCTGAAGACAAACAAAAAGAGCTAGCAGAGAAAATCAAACAGCAGCAGGAGAAGCTGGAGGCCTTGCAGGTATCCTGTCCAACTCTTGCTGTCTGTGTTTCTGTGTGTGTGTGTATTGTTTGGGTTTTTTTGTTTTTTTCATTCTCTCCATTTTGTGTATCACCACAAGTATATTCTGTTTGTTCCCTGTCAGAAAACCAGCACCATTAAATCTGCAGCAGATGTAAAAAAGCTACCATTGGAGGTTAGCATGAAACCAACAGAGAGTTCCTCTCAGGTAAAAACAAGCATAAAACTCACCATACCATTCTTCTGGTTGTTTTCAACTAGTTAACTTTCAGCACATCGAATATGTATTTCTGATTTTAATATCACTGCTTGTTTGAGGAATAACAGGAAAACTACCAAATAGTTAAATGAGATTTGCTTTTAAAGAAAAATATATATTCATTATAAAATTATAAAAGAAGAAACTTCTAACC
Source organism: Pelvicachromis taeniatus (assembly GCA_015108175.1). Classification (NCBI taxonomy): domain Eukaryota; kingdom Metazoa; phylum Chordata; class Actinopteri; order Cichliformes; family Cichlidae; genus Pelvicachromis; species Pelvicachromis taeniatus. The sequence continues at coordinate 6,506 of VURO01041335.1, forward strand.
TTCTATTGGAATTTTTAAAAACAATTGCAATTATTTATAATGAACGAGTATCACAGCTATAGTACATCCAGAAAGTATTCACAGCACTTCATGTATTGCACATTTGTCGTGTTATAGATTTTTTCCAAAATGGATTAAATTCTTTTTTTTTCTTTTTTCTTTTTTTTCTTTTTTTCTTTTTTTTTTTTTACCTCAGTTATACTCGCAATAACCCATAAATAAAACGTGAAAAAAGTTAATATTCACAGACTTATTGCTTTGTTGAAGCACCTTTGGCTGATTACAGCCATAACACTTTTTGAGTTTGTTGCTTCAAGCTTGGCACTTCTATCTTTAGTGAGTTTTTTTTCCATTCTTTGTACAACCTCTCAAAGCTCCATCAGGTTGGATGGGGAGCATCAATATACAGGTATTTTCAGATCCCTCCAGATATGAACTCAAGGACATTCACAGAGTGGTCCCACTGCCACTGCTTTGTTACCATAGTTGTGTGCTTAGACCCTTCGCCCCAGTTCGAGGTCCAGAGCTCTCTGGAGCAGGTTATCCTCAAGGATGTCTCTTTACATCACTGCATTTCCACAACTCTGACTCCCCGAAACTCCCAGTTTCTCCTGCCAACATATATCCACACAACATGCTGCTGCCACCACCATGATTCACTGTAGGGATGGTACTGGCCATTCATACACCAATGTCTGGTTTCCTCCTGACATGACACTTTCAGACCGAAGAGTTCATTCCTTGTTACAGAGAATTTTGTTTCTCATGGTCAGAGAGTCCTTCACATGTCTTTTGTAAACTCCAATCAATTTTGGAATGAGACTGTAACATGGCAAAATATGGAACAAGTGGAACGCTGTGAATACTTTCTGGTTGCACTGTATCTATGTGTTTCCTTTTTTATATAAATATAAAAATGTAAAAAAGGAGTTTTGTATGTTCAGTCTTAAACAATTTAATTGCACTGTAAAAGAGTGACGCTGAAGACAAACACTAGTGTTGATGGTGGTCCCTTTTTTTTTCTTCTTCTTTCTGTTGTTTTGGTTCTTTGTTTAAATGTATTCATTATCACACTCAAATACTAGTTCTGTCTCCTTTCATGTTATCAATTCAGGCAACTAGGTCTTCTGAAAGGTCTGTTGCACGCCCACGCTCCCCACCGCTCCCGGCTCACCTCAAAAATGCCCCGAGTGCCCCACCAGGACGTACTGCTTCTCAGCGGCCCACCCGAACATCGGCCACACCACCAACTCCATCAAAGGTTGAGCCATCCAGGTCCAGAGCTGCAGCAAAACCTACTCCATCTGCAGCAAAACCTGCTCCCAAAGCTACTGCCAAAACACCTCCACCCAGCCGCAGCTCACGGGTACGTTACAGGTTTGATTTAAGAAAAGGTTTTGTTGTGAAAGTATTTGATATGGCTGCATGTACAAATCCTACCTTAAAGCAGTGTAAAATGCTGAAGCTGTCTCCTCACATAGGCATCCACCAAAGCTTCACCTGCCATACCAGCAGCTGCTGGACAGCGCAAGAGAATAATAGAGCAGGAGGAGAGTGAGGAAGAAGAGGAGGAGGAAGAAGAAGAAGAAGAAGAAGGCAGCGAGGAGAGTGAAGAAGAACCACAGACAAAAAAATCCAAGATGGCTGCAGCTGCCACTAACCATGGCAAAGTGGTAGAGAAGACCCCACCCCCCAAACGTGGAAAATTGGATGAGGTAAAGAAGAGAGGCAAAAACTGTGGTGCAGATTTGTAACTCAGCTGAAAATGTATTACAGCTCTGAAAGACTACTGCACATCAAAAGAAGATGGTTAACCTGGGGTGTAAAAATGGGAGCAGTAGTAATTGTGCATAAACCTTAATCCTGTGTGTTCAGCGTGCAGCTTGCTCAAAGGACTTTTGCTTTTGCTCGCTTAGTCTTTTGCTTTATGAGAAGTGGATAAGGTAATGAATGGACTTGGAAGTGATTGCATGCTTACAGTATTATAATACCTGCATTAATTCCAGGTTAAATCTGTCATAGTTTTAAATTAATAAGCTACTTATTGGAGCAAAGCTTTACTCATACTGCTTGCTTACATTATGGGCTCTGAACACAAAGCAGCAGCAATTAAAGTGTCTTAGACTTCTGCTTAAGACACTAAGGGAATATGGACATACCTGGGTGGCCCATCAGGTTGCTGAACCTCCGATCAGAACCCCTTTGCTGTTGACCTTGCAGGTTAAAACACACTCTCAACTCGAGAAGAAAGGAGTGTCTGCCCCTACACGGCAGGCACCAACAGCGCCATCCTCTGCCCTTAAATCCGTTTCTGCACACGGGGCTAAACAAAAGGTAGCTTTACTGGGTCCCTCTCTCTTCTACCGTCGAATCAAGCTGGGCTGCCTGTTGCTCTCACAACTTCTAACAATCAACAATGACTTTTTCAGCACATATATATTTATATAGTGTAGTGATAGATTAACGGTCGTTTCAAAACAAAAGCAATCATTTTATTAACATATAACAGTTTCTTTATAACCAAGCATGCCATTCATTTCAACCTGTGATTAAGTTGTTGAAGATTGCATCTAACCCGACTGCCTTTTCAGTTATTTCTTGTACTGTTATGATCAGATTTTGTTTTTATTTTTACAGGCAACTGATAAATCTCTACAACAGGAACCAGAAAATGACACTAAAAATGCTCAGAAAGGTGAGATGATGGTTCGCTCTCTACTGACGTGAATCACATACAGAACTGGAAAATGAGTTGGTTTTTTTTTTAATATTTTGCATTTTCTTCTCCAGATAAGGGTCTGCTGGTTGAAGTACGTGTCAATAAGGAGTGGTATACGGGCAAAGTCATCGCTGTGGAAGCGAATAAACAAAGTGTTCGTTGGAAAGTTAAATTTGACTACGTACCTCGGTCCACCCCTAAAGATCGATGGTAAGATGCAGTTTATGTGAACTTTCTTTCTGAACATGTTTTGATGACATGGCAGGTGATTAAAATCTTATACATGTATGTATCTCTCTGTAAAAGGGTATTTAAGGGTAGCGATGAAGTCCGGCTGATGCGACCACCATCTCCAATCTCTCAGACACCTGACACCCAGCAGGAGACCGAGAAGGGTCCAGCACCCATGGAGCCAGACACTACTCAGCCAGGAACCAGCCGAGAAGTGACTGATAGCCTGGTCGCCATGTTGAGGTGAGCTGGTTACAATGTTGTCATCTCTCTTTATTGAAGTCTCATAACTGCTGTGCGTTTACTGTGCTCTTCATGTTTCCAGAACAATGCTGCGTTACTTCTTTCCTCCTGCTTTTCGGATCCCAAAGGACGATGTTAATAGCATGACAGCCGAGGAGCTGGTTGCCTTTCCTTTGGTGAGATAATAACAACTTTATTTATACATCAACTTTTTATCTTAGCATTCCAAAAGCGGAATGCTAAATTTAAGCAGAAAGATGCAAGAAAAAAAGAAGCTTAAATAGCACAGCAAAAAGGAATGTGAGTGTGACTGGTTGTCTGTTTCTGTGTTCACCATACCGCTCGCCCTATGGTAGCTGGGATCATGTGCTTGTGGTATCAGTCTAGCGTGATAAATAAAAAGTAGAACTGTCGATTTACCGGTTGTTCCCACTAAGTTTCACATTGTTGGAGGTCACTGTAAATGAATCCACTTAGTCTGCTTACCTACCACCGTCCTTGACACTTGAGCCAGACTATTTCGCACCACCCTCATCAGTGTCCACAAGTCTGGGTAATGATGGAAAAATTAGATTGTAGTGAAAATGATGTTCCGGTGCAGGGTTCCCCTGCTGCTTGGGAATGCCTCGGTGTTCCACAAGAACAGCTGGAGGAGTTGGGCAGGGAGTTACGTCTGGTGATCTCTGCTTAGTTTGGTATATAAGTGTCATTCTCCAATTGATTGGGGTTTTTTTTTTTTTTTTTTTTCCCTCCTGCTTTTA
>VURO01041335.1:10496-23977 GCA_015108175.1 Pelvicachromis taeniatus
GCTGCATGTAGAAAGAGTATTTCCAGCAGTATGAATCGGGCCTCCAGTCATTGTGTAATTCATACCAGAGCAGAGCTGATGCCAGGGCCAAAGCTGTGGAGGAGAAAAACAATAACACTGAGCAAAAGCTAAAGGAGGCAGACGAAAAATTACAGAAACTCCGAACAAATATTGTGGCCCTTCTGCAGAAAGTACAAGAGGTAACACTTCTTAATCTGTGCTCCTCAATCATTTGCACATTGTTGATAAATCCCACCTTTCCAGAAAGTGAGTGACTACTGTGCCTTTTTCCCTCCCACAGGATATTGACATAAACACAGATGATGAACTTGATGCTTACATAGAAGACCTCCTTACAAAGGGTGATTAAAGAAGACAAAAATCAAGTGGAAGATGTGAACATTGACAGACTGGTCATCATTTCAAATCTACATGGACCCACTCTCATGTGCAGTTGGCTGTGAATATTTGGGGTTGTTTTCATTAATCCCTCCACGTGTTGAATCAGTTTGTAACCGGTTTGTATTTTTAGGTTTTCACTGTCGGTAGCCTCTGGGCCTGTGGTTTTATTTTGTTCCTTTTTATTACCCGCTTAATCTATGTTTAAAACATGCTATCCTGTTTGAGCTGTTAAATAATTTGTATGTTTAATGCGGCGTATGCTCTTTTATATAGTCGACTGTTATTGTGACAAACTACATTTCTTCATTTTGGTCCATTGTCAGGTGACATTTGCACACTCTAAAGACTTGGGCTTAACTGGTCTCCGTTCTGTTCTGCAGCCTGTAGTTAAACAGTTATTTTATTTTTTGTACACTAAAAACACATCATTGTTCTCCACCCTGGACAGAGAATAATGTTCTTCTTTTACGTTTGGTGCCCCGTCCATAAACAGGAGCTACTTACTGGGTTATATCAGTATGTTTATTATTCCTTTAAATTCCTTCTTCATTTAACCTTTGACTGTTCTGTGTTCATTTTCAGAAGGAAAAAAATGGTTAACTGCTGAATTGTTTAATAATTATTCAGTGCCTGTGTCCTTCTTTTTGAACAGATTTTTAACTCATCATGGAAATGTTTTATTAAACGGTGCATGCTTTCAGTCTTTATGTTCTCGTTGGAACAAAGGATACTGTATTTTTGACAAACCTTTACTTAGAACAATAAAACTGGTTCAGCAACACATTATGTTTGTCAGTATGTGGTGTATAATAAAGTATTCGGTGTGGGGAAATTTACATTTGGGTTTAAATAAATTATAGTGTCAGAGGAAGAGATTTCTGTCACTATGACAGTAAATATTGTTGAATTTAGTTTTGCTTTGAACCCTGTTTTCTGAGGATTATCTTTATCTTTACAAATATTCTAGTTTTCAGCCAGTTTTTCTACTCTTGGATCTATTTTATATCAATGAGACAAGAAACAAGTTTTAAGAGCAGGTGATTTGCCCAAAGCTTCACCCATCTTCTGCTTGTGAGGGAAAACCAATCAGGTGGAGGTTGGCCTTGTGGGCCAAGGATAACAAACTTTTGTGCTGGAAATGTCCTCAATAGGTCAACTTTTTGGATTGATAAGACAGACGGTTGTAGTCTGAATTCTGAAACGAACGGAACAACTGATGTTAGCTTCAATGGCGTTAGATATAGCACTGGACAAACTCCTCAATATTTTTCATGTTGATTGGCATCAGTTTTCCCAGTAATCTGACCTGTGTCATCCAAATCATGAAAAAAAACAAGGGCGTTCTTACATGTGTGTCCAGCTCTACAGTGGAGGGCAACCGGACTGGATGCACAATCTCTTAGTACGTTGTGGAAGCTGCTTTGCAGAGGCCAGGTATCCACCAGCTTCTACCATCGGCTTTTATTGAAGGCTCAGATGATAACAACACTTCCTAGTAAACCCTTTCCTCTTCTGCTATCTGCTAGGAGATGCAGAAACTTGTGTTCATGAACTATAACGGGTTCATTAGCTTTTTTAAAAATTAACCATTAACGTAAACACCTTTTTGTTTGTTTTGAGTCACCTCTTCAATGCAGTTACAAAAACATAACTAAAAGGGATGTTTTATATTTATTATTATAAACATGCTGATATTATATCATAGCTGATATTGTATCTTTTGTGTACACTACAGATCCTTACTGGAAGTGTTTGTCACCTGTGTGGGTTGTATGTTGTTTCTGTCGCTGCCGTTGCAGAAAGTGCTACTCGAACCTTTAAACAAGGAGAGACTTTTATTTTGAAGGCGAAACTTAAGTTGCCGCCGTAAAAGTGAACGCAGCTGGGAAAACGTTTGGTAAGGCGACTGCTAGCAGCTATATCTTCGATATTTGGGAAGCTTTTAAGTTTCACTTGAAACTAATTCAGCGGTGTTTGTGTAAGCTTGCCCGCGAATAAAGCGCATACAGCTTTGTTGAACGTCATTGCTAACTGCTGTGTTGTTGTCGGGTTGGAGTGTGAAGAGTACGTTATGATAAAGGGTTTCAAGAAAAGGATAGCAAGTGTATGCCTCTGTTTAATATTCGAATATATCTAAATAAAATATAAAGAAACCCCTTAAATACAAACTGGTAGATAATATATGCACAAAGGCAACAACGCAACCAGATGAACTTTGACCCATTTTTTGGTCTTCTCCATGGTCTGCAAGCAAGCTCGGAAACTTTACATTATTTTACGTTTAATGTTTCACTTTATAGTCTTTGCAAATTACCAGTTGTCGTAGATATGACAGTAATTTAAATGCGTCAAAACAGTATGCACTGGGAGTAAAGAAATCAGTATTGGCAATGAAAAAACAAAGAAGCTAATCCTATGTTGAAATAACGATCAGTAAAATACAGCTGTTTTCTAAGTAATAAATAAAAACCAAATATACCGAAATGTGAATCATACTGTTGCTTTCAGCTGAATGCTCCTCCCTGTTCTGCCCCCAGAGGACCAGGGGTGGTGCTAAAAGGGCCCAGGGGTGGCACTGCCCAGAGGGTGCTGTTGTCCTCTTTAATAAGTCAATACAACTTGTCCTTTCCATTGTTTTTTTGTTGTTTCAAAGTAACTATTTGATCTTTAATATTATTTCATGTCGTGAATGCTACTGGTTTACATATTAATGGAAAATAATGATTTCATTTGAAAAATTGACTTCCCTTCTACCTCAAAGTGGTTTGGTCCACTACTGTCGTCTACTTTGCAAACTCTAGACAAAGGATGTGTGAGACCCCCTTATTTATATCTAAAATAAAACACATTTATGGTTTTATCCAGATTCATTTTTATTAGCTTGTTACCTCACTCCTTGTGCTTCAATGCGGCTGCCATATTGTTGTTATTGTATTTCTGGATGGATGTCTGTGGAGAAAGGAGGTCTGTGCACATTAAAATGATTGGATACCACTCACTGGCCCCGTGCCACGCCATTTAAAAAACTGAACCCCCCCCCCTGTCTTTACCTAAATGTTGCCTGTCCCTGCTCCAATGGCATTGTGTTGTGTTCCCTACTCAGACTGAAGGTATTGGGCCATGTCAGTGTCCTCAGCCCTCCTGAGCCGGCGTGTAGCCGGAGGCTCCTGCAGGTTGTGGTGTGTCGTTCCTTCACCTCGACCACTGATCCACGTCAGATCAGCCACCGTAGCTGAGCCAGGCAGAAGAAGATCTGATGAAGAACAGCTGTGGGAGACAGCAGGTTACCTGCCATTCACCCGAGCCAGGATAGGATCTTTCTTTCAGGAAAACCCGGTTCTGAAGAACCCGTTTGTAGAAGATGCCTTGCTCAGAGGATATCTGAAGAGACACGTGCCCCAGGAGGTGAGCAGGGATTACATGTTTTACCCATGAAATGGTGTCATACAGCAGTTTTAGAGCAAGAGCAACAGACCCATTAAATATCAATGTACATATTAGGTGTATATTACTATATTATAGTGTGTTTGTTTTTATTATATTGTTCTCACAACTTGTTTTCTATTTGAAAGTGTTGAGTATATCCACAGTGTTATATACTGTATGTAATGCATATTTTTCCATAAGTTTTGTTGCAGCAGCATGAAGTCTTTTTATAAAAATCAATAAGTTTGACTTTGGTCGGTGTTATCATTAAAAAGATGGGAAGGAGCTGTCCTATCGGGTAAACAGGCTGAGATCTGTTTCATAAGGTCTGCAATACATTGTTCACAGGCGATTTTCTCAGACTTGCGTGCATTTGGAGAACACGTGGCAAAAGAGGTGGATGGCTGGGGTAAAGAGTGTGAGGTCAACCCTCCGCGGTTGGTGCACTTTGATCCCTGGGGTCGCAGAGTGGACCACATTGTGACCTCGCATGCTTGGAAACGCATGAAAGACCTGTCAGCGCAGGAAGGACTCGTTGCCATTGGCTATGAGCGGTCATTTGGGGAGTGGAGGTTGGAAGACTGTTGCACTTCCTTTTTCAGTTTAGCTCATATTTCTTATTTCACTTCAGTAAAGTGTTTTTGTCATCTTCCAAGAAGTGTGTGTATGTGTTTCCTAGTCGTGTGTACCAGATGAGCAAGCTGTACCTTTTCTCTCCCTCATCTGGCCTCTACACCTGTCCTCTTGCTATGACCGACGGAGCTGCAAAAGTCATCCAGGTGTGTTTAAAGAAGTCAAACTAACATGACTAATACAGTGTCCTGTAAGCCAAACTGATTAGAACAACAGAACCAGTAATGGGATTTACCTCCAAGGAAGTGTTTACAGTAATCTAATCATTTAAAACTGAATTAAATAAAGAATATTGTAGCCAAAAGAGTTTAAAATATTGACATTTTAAGAATATAAATTCATCGTCCTCCCATCTGCCAAATGCTACAGACTATTTAATGCTTGGACTGAAGGCACAGAGACAGTTTCATCTCAAAAGCTATACAAGCACCCCAGTAAAATTGTTTTAACTGGCCGAGGAACCACACAATCATAGCCATATCTGGAACAGTTTGCACTGTATGCATTTTGCACCCTATTTCCTTTTATAATGTATATTTGTATTGTCTTTTATTGTGTTATTTATCTCTTTTATAGGAAGATTATGTTTTTGCTGTTTATTTTACAGTTTGTATTAAGGAGAATTTGCTTTCCAATATATTTGTACAGTGTACATTGATAGCTTTTGTTTAAAACAGCAGCATGTACTTGGAGGAATTGTATGTTAGATATTATTCGATTGCTGAGCGACTGAATGCAACTCTAGATTTTGCAGTAATGGCTTTATATCAGTGAATGTAAACATATTTTTTAACCTGCTTGACCCCAGCCCTGTTTTTCCATGTAAGAACAGTGAATGATAGTTTGGATTTGTGTATGAGAAGGCCTTAGGTGTTTCGCGGCCAGTAGAAGAAGCCTACAGTCGTTTGACCACCCGCCATCCAGAACACTTCTGGACATCCGGACAGTGGATGACAGAGAGACAGGGAGGCTCTGATGTGGGTAAGTTGACACATTGTTCTTTGCATTTATCAGTCCAAGCTTCAATCTGTAAATTAAGAGCTGCAGTACTACAGTGTTGTAATTGTGCTTTTCATAGGATGGGATATCTGTGGAGATTCTTTGTTTGCATACTTTTTTTTTGCTTTGTCATGCAGAACAAGTGTAACTGCTGTAATGCTTTATGAGTTGTTTTCATCATCCTCAGCTAGCGGCACTGAGACGGTGGCTGTTCCACAAACAGATGGTTCCTTCAAGCTTCACGGCTTCAAGTGGTTCACGTCTGCTACAGATGCAGATATGACTCTTACGCTGGCCAGAGTGCAGGACAAAACGGGAGCAACCATACCAGTACTGCTGACATCAGTCACAAAGCATTTTCAGTGGCTTGCTGAGTGATATAATTGACCGCTGTTCTCTGTCCCACAGGGTAGCAAAGGTTTATCTCTCTTCTATGCGGAGGTGAGTCGAGATGAGGATGGCCAACTGAGGGGTATTGAGGTTCAGAGACTGAAGGACAAGCTGGGGACTCGACAAATGCCGACCGCTGAGCTGCTGTTGGACGGCCTGCCAGCGCACAGGGTCAGTTACATGCACAGGGTCATTGGTTATAACAATTTATTGATAAACTATAGGCTTTGTCTCCTATCTGTGCAGATATGACCAATTGCTTACAAGAAAAACAAGTTATGTGTAACAATGATAAGAAGAACTGTTCCTGCATTTGTGTGCTACGTGGAAAAATTCACAGTGATTTTATTTGCCACTCCTCCATAACAAAGAAGTACTGACTGTGCTTTGTAAAAACACAAATCAACTTTTGGAGCACTTCTGACTTTACCAGCTGAATCCTCAGAAATCTGTTGAGATGTGCAACTCATGAGACTGCCAGCTGCTTGCAGCTCCAACGGCAGCACTGGGGCAGGTAGCATTAAGTCAGCATGAGATAATGAGCTGTGAATGGCTGCCACTGAATTAATATGAGGGAATCACTTAAAGCAAAACAAGCTCAGAAAAACCAGCAAACCAAAACAAGAAGTAGAAATCTGAATCTGCCGTTGAAAAGAACAGATTAGTTTTTTCCATTACTACTTTTCCGTTAGTTCACATTTAGTTTTGGGTTTCCCTGATCTGAAAACTCAGTGCTCCGATTGAGTTAAAAATATACATATTTACATTTTCACACGTAATACTTTACTGTGTCCCAAATATATGCAACATTGTAATTCTATACAGTAAATACCAATTGATTACAACCTCAAAACTACTTGTGCCTCTAAAGTAGTGATGACTTGTCTCTGGCTCTTTTCCAGCCACCAAGATGTTGGCAGCAAATTCTTTGATTGGTATAAGCCTCTTTGGATCAGGCTTGCTCCTGTGCATCCTGGGGATACCAAATTAGACGGGGATCTTTTTTTTATTTTTGAGGTGGAGTCAATGCCTTGGGTTCTTTGATGGAGGGCATTAAGGGACAGACTCATGCTGTGTCCAAATTCACGGGTACCATGCTTCGAAGGACCCAACCTACCCGGTCCACGTAGGACGGATCCTTTGAAGGCCGGGTGGGCCGGAAGTGAGCGGCTGTGAAATTGGACAGTCTAGCCTTCGTTCTATGCCCGCCCTTACTTGCCCGCGTTTTTCTGGTCGCTAGCGTCACAGCATGGAGGCTTTAGAATGAACCCAGAAATGTCGCTCTGTTTTTTTGTTTTTTGTTTTTTTTTTCATTCTCGAGGAGCTAGAAAACCTGTATCGTGTCGCCGACATGTTTTGTACCTTAGGCTCATCAGAGACAATCATATCCAGGAAAAATAATTTTCTCTAATCAGGCCATTGTTATGAGAAGAATTCTCCAGTATGACCCGCAATGAATCCTGGATACACCCTTCTTGGATGGAAGGATTCCTTCGTGGCCCACAAAGGGACCTTCAAATCTGGGGAAAAGGAGGACGCATTTGGAGGACTCTTCAAATTTGGACAGCCTTCATCGCATCGCTGTGACGTAATTGCCTACAAATGTGGCCTTCGAAGCATGCTACCCCTGAATCTGGACACAGCCTCTGTCCTACACAGAGCTTTGCATTCAGTCACTTACATGTTGCAGTTGTTTACCATCAGCAGGAGGCAGTGTGACCAATATGTGGAACAGCTGGCTTGTTCTTGCTGTTGTTGGTCTTCGGCTAGCTGCAGGGAAAACCAAAGTTACAACATAAAGAAAGCTGAAGTGAAACTTAGTGTTAATAATAAGGAAAAGTGCCCACTGCACACAATGACTGTGCTTCTCCTGCTCTTTTCGTTTGGTTGTCTTATCATTAATGTTTGCTCCCTTTCCTGTTTCCTGCATCAAACTCATAATCTTGGTCTTTTTGGAGGACTGCAACACACGACACCAGTGTGTTACCACAAATCCTGCATTACGCTGCTGGGGGAGATTTTTTTTACTGAAATTTGTCACAGTGTGAGCCTTTTTTCTTTGTGGGAGAAAACTATCCATTGACTGAACACATGGTTATATGGCAGCAGTGTAACCACTGTAACCAATGGCACCAACCTTCACTGTTAGAGAAACAAGACGAGCTTGTAATTGTCTTTCTTATAATGTGTCCAAATCTTTGACAACTGGTTTCTACAACAGCTGTCAGAGGAGGGGAGAGGTGTGGCCTCCATAGCTAACATGCTGACCATAACCAGGATCCACAACAGCGTCTCTGCAGCAGCCGCCATGAGAAGGCAGGACACCGCTCATGCTTCTACACTTGAATTTCTTAAAGCACGACATGAGTAAACTGGTTAAACATTTGTGTAACTGTGTGTCTTTACAGGGTTCTCCAGTTAGCTCGTGACTATGCCACTCAGCGCACTGCCTTTGGAAAGCTTCTTAAAGACCACCCACTGCACATGCAGACCCTTGCTAGAATGGAGGTAAGCTGGCAAGGGGTGAACGAACTCCACAGTGTTTTCTGTCATGCTTCAGGACACATGCTTCTCACACCAACAGGTAGAGTCTCGAGGAGCCTTTCTTCTCGTAATGGATGTGTGTCGTCTGTTGGGCCGAGAAGAAAGTGGTGTGGCGACCGAGCACGATGCGCACCTTCTCCGACTGCTCACTCCGGTCGTCAAACTGTACACTGGGAAGCAGGTGAACAGTTTGTGTGAATGCTAGCGTTAGCTGTTATTTGGCGGGTTTTGACTGTCTAATTGTTTGGTGTTGTGTTTGTCTCAGGCTGTGGCTATGGTGTCGGAGGGTTTGGAAAGCTTCGGTGGCCAGGGATACATCGAGGATACCGGCTTGCCTGGAATACTCCGTGATGCACAGGGGAGTTTGATACCAGAGGTGTGATAGCTTGAGATTTACAAAAAGAGTCAAAGACTAACTTATCTCTTCCTCTTCCAGGTTTTGAGTATATGGGAAGGTACCACAAATGTTTTGTCTCTGGATGTGCTGCGGTGTGTGGCTCGTAGCTCAGGGATGGTTCTACATGCCTACTTCAGCCATACCAAGGTCAAAGCAAGTTCAATGAGCAAAATCTTCTCTGTTACTGAGCTGAACAAAAATGTGAAGTGCGCTTGTTTTCTTCGTTTAATAGTCTCTGCTGGCGGGCGCCTCTGGCGTTTCCTTACTGGCCCCAGCTGTTAAAGCAGTGGGCGGAGCTCTTTGCGAGCTGGAAGAGTTTGTTCAGGTAGCAGCAACCAGAGCACCCAGCTACCTGGAGCTAGCAGCCAGAGACCTGGCATACAGCCTGGCTCGCATCTACACAGGTGTATACCACATACGCTCGCACACACACACACAATGTCAGAGGTGCAACAATGATTTGCAGGTTAGTTGAGCAACATAAAAATGATCAACATAAAAATAATTATAAATAATTTTATAATTAACTGATTCTGTTTATGCTAAGCATAAATGTCAAATATTCACTAATGTTTGCTCTTCAAGTGTTTTCTGCTTTTTTTCAGATTTTTTGACTAAATTATTAACTCAATGAGCATTTTGAATAGATAAGCTTAAGCTGACAGCTTTCAGTCTAACAGACCTCTAAGTCCATAATATAATCAGTCAGCTGTAGCGTTATCTTGGCCAAACATTCAAACATAAACACATTTACCTTTATGCACCTTGTTATCATTCCCAACTCTGTTATCAGGAGCCCTTCTTATTGATCATGCATGTTGGAAAGGAGCTTCTCCATCTGACACCTATGCAGCACTCAGGTAAAAAATAAATGAAAAGTTTAAATTTGCAGTTGTCTAAAGTATTTTTAAAAATCCAGTATAATTTTGTTACTATTTATCACATGTTTTTTATTTCCTAGGTGGTGCGAACAGGACTTGTGTCTTGTGGCACGGAACCAGAGAAGAGGTCACTATGATTCCAACACTTCACTTGATTCTGCTTTGGTCTTTGACCAGTCAATACAAGGCTGAAGAATCATCGTGTCACTGCTGACCCCCGCGGTCTGTCTTAGTGACAAACAGACTTATTGTCTGCTATATTGTTGTTTGTGTTTTTGTGGATGACTGAAATCATGTTTCATTAAAAATGAAATTCAGTCTTGAATAAGCACGTAAATGAAAAAGAGACAATGTATTTAATACATTGTCATTTTGATTATACTAAGAATTCAAGTGTCGTTTTGCTATGTGTCTTCAATATCAGAGGAAATAGTGGACTATTAATGGAACTGTAAATTCCCACAGTTAAATGTACTTTTAAGGCAAATGATCAGCAGCCCAGAGATTAACTTCAGACAGGTCATAAGCAAGAAGAGCCCTGGCTGACCAGGTTCATACTCACTGCCTTACTGTACTTCTGGAAAACCTGCACAAACATGTCGATGTGTAAACTTTAAAACAATAAAAACTTTGCAGTTTAACACCATTTTTAAGATATTAATTAAAATGTGGTCACTTTAACTGTGAGCTTACTTAGTCATTATGTTTTTCATTTTCAAAAATTAACATTGTTCCCAAGTGATACACAGCAAAAACATGCAAAATAAACACCCAATCTATATCCCACACACTTTTTAAAAATATGTTGATATTTATCGAGATGGGAGTAGGTGCGAAATGTACTTTTTTTTTTCTAATGGCAATAAATACTCAGAAACAGTTATGTAGTATTGCACTTTTTTTCCTGCACTTTATTTGCAAATTTAGATGTTAAATGTGATTATTGCAAGCAGGAAGTTATATCAGACATATATCAAAAACTACAAGGCAACCTGAAACAATAAGACCAAGTATAAAACTGATCGTTGCAGCCATCTGCTGCAACTGGTTGGGGTGAGAGAAAGAAGGATAAAAGACATGCTGTGGAAGAGAACCAGAGATTAATAACAAGTATACAATTCAGAGAGGTCTATTAACACATAATGAGTGAGAAAGGTGACAGAAGAAGAAATGCTCAATGCATTGTGGGAAACCCCCTACCAGCCTACACCTATTGCAGCATAACTAATGGAGGATTCAGGGTCACCTGATCCAGCCCTAACTATATGCTTTAGCAAATAAGAAAGTTTTAAGCCTAATCTTTAAAGTAGAGATAGTGTCTGTCACCTGAATCCAAACTGGAAGCTGGTTCCATAGAAGAGGGGCCTGAAAACTGAAGGCTCTGCCTCCCATTCTACTTTTAAATACTTTAGGAACAACAAGTAAGCCTGCAGTGTGAGAGCAGTGTGCTCTAATGGGGTGATATGATACTATAAGGTGATTAAGATAAGATGGGTCTGATTATTTAAGACCTTTTATGTGAGGAGCAGGATTTGGAAATCAATTCTGGATTTAACAGGGAGCCAATGAAGGGAAGCCAATATAGGAGAAATATGCTTTCCCTTTTCTAGTCCCTGTCAGTACTCTTGCTGTAGCATTTTGGAGTAACTGAATGCTTTTCGGGAAGTTTTTAGGACATCATGATAATAATGAAATACAGTGTAATGACTCCAAGGTTTCTCACAGTGTTACTGGAGGCCAAAGTAATGGCATTCTGCTGTATGCATTCCAGCACTCGTTCCGTCTCTTCTTCTGTAAATTCTGAGTTTACGAGGCGTCCGTGAATGCGGCACACGTCTGATTGGGAAATCAGTGGGAGGAGTTTCAGAATAAGGTGTACAAAATGCACAACGGTATCGGATCTGAGTTCAGACTGTGTGGACGCTTTAAAACAAGTTATTTAAGGCCAGTAACAAATACGGTAACTGGGGCATGTTTTTGAGGTTTTCGACTTAAATTTTAGGCTGACCGGCCGGAAATTAAAGGAATAAAGCAGCCCATCGATGTCCTGTTAGCTTCCCAGCAGCATGGAACCAGCTCCGGGATAAATCCAATCATGTTTTGGGGTATTTTCTTGCCACTTTTCGTGGTGTGTCAGGTCACCTCGGGCTCCCAGCTTTTAAGGAACCATTCTGGTGTCCGGGTCGGATTGGCCGGACATTCGTCCTCAGCGGTGATGGCTGAAAACAACAACAACGACGAGGTCAGTGAGATGGTTTTCGTTGTTTGTGTGAGTGCTGTATTTTATTATCAGGTGTTCGTCAGCTGCCTGTTTTCTGGTTCAAGTCAGCAAGTTTTTGTTTTTTGTTTTTTTCGTTTTTTCACCTGTCACATGATTAGCGAGAGCTATGGGCGTGAGTCAAGTTTGATCTGCTTGGTTCACATCCTTCAGTAAACTACAGACCCTCAGTGCAAAGCTGAAAAGAGCACTGTGTGTGTGTGGTATACTGAAGGACCTCTGTGCGTGCGTGCGTGTGTGGGTGGGCCTTGCTCTTTTGATTTAAATCTAGTAAATGGAGTCTTCATGCCAAACATAATGCAGTTTACCACACCTCATAAAGACAGGTTTAGCTCCGGTAAAGCTCACTGATCCTACACTCAGCACTCAGTGCTCCCATGGGTCCACTGTTTTTGATCAGATATACACTCCCAGCACCACCATCAGCTGTTACAAGCTGAAATGGTTAAGTCGTGATCTGAAGTGAATGAGCCGCATCCTCTGTTTACTTTGTCAGATTTTCAAAAACTCTTATTATTTTACTCAGTTTTGACCCCCTCGCAATTTTATTTGTTACAGTTTAGAAGTTGCACTCCAAACTGTTACGTATGCAAAAGGTATGCATATATGGCATACCTTTTCAGTTACCTTGAAAAGGTATGCCATATATGCTGTCTTAAGGAAACTTGTATGGCAAGTTTTGTTTTTCCCTTTGCTTTCCAGTAAAGGTGAATTCAGGTATGTGTTTATTGCTAAGGTTGCAGTGATTGGCGTTGTACTCGACTGAATTTTAACAAAATGTGCAAATAATAACTTGAACGTTCTCAGTTTATCACAATCACAGTTTAGCAGTTTATCATTGATGCGATCCAACCCTACTCCCATTTACAAAGTTACACTCACACTGTGTGGGTGTGTGTTGTGTGGGTGGGTGGACGTGTATGTACATCTTCGTGGGGACCAAAAATTGGAAGTTTACTATTCTCGTGGGGACCAAAATCCCGGTCCCCATAGGGTTGAAGGCATTTTTGAGACTCAAAATGTGGTTTTAGTGTCAGTGTTTCATTTAGATCATGGTTAGGTTTAGGGTAAGGGTCAGGGTTAGCCATTCATTTTTGATGGTTGGGGTAAGTGGCTAGGAAAAGCATTATGTCAATGAGATGTCCCCACCGGGGTGTGCGTGTGCGTGTGCGTGTGCGTGTGCGTGTGTGTGTGTGAGAGAGATAAGATAAATTTGTTAATGTGGTCTCTTGGTATGCAGGGCCATTGTAAGCAGTGATCCAAAATGAAAGAGCTTTCTGGTGATTTGTTATTCGTCACCTGATATCACAATTTCATGCTTCACATGAAAAGAACATCATCATCTAACACAGTGCTGTTAGATGATGATGTCCTTTTATCAAAATGCAGCACCTATGTTTCAGCTATCACATACACTCATATTCAGATCGATTAGTAGTGTGTATTCATGCATATTCAAATATATAAAGCTTAAACACGAAAATATATCATGTTACACTCACCTTCACCGGTCATTACGAAAGAGATGCAC
>VURO01041338.1:0-10633 GCA_015108175.1 Pelvicachromis taeniatus
CTACGCATACAGATCAGTATTTAAGGTTTGACTCTCGTCATCCACTGGAGCATAAACTGGGTGTCATCAGGACGCTACAACATAGAGCGAGCACCATCCCCACAGACACAGCAGCTAGGGAAGAAGAAGAACATCACATCAAGAAGACTCTGAGTAAATGTGGTTATGCCAGCTGGACATTTGTCAAAGCTGGGAAGGCGCCTAAAAAAAGCTCCAGCTGATCCAGGAGAGAAGGACAACCGCTGCCTAAGTGAAAACCCGTAGTGATCGCGTATGTGTCAGGAGTATCAGAACATCTGAGACACATTTTTTCTAAACACCGCATCTCTGTGGCTTTTAAACTCCAAAAACACACTGCACCAAAAATTCAAGGAGGCCATTTACGTGAAAAGGGTAAGACCATCTCTGAATCGAGGAGGGGGCTTAAGGGTACATCTTTCACTATCTTACAATGCTGTGATTGCAGCCATTCCCCAACTCTCTATGAATGGAGAGAGTTGAACATACCTGTTCAAAGCAACAGCAAGGGCGGCCCAATATCAGACAGAATTGTGAACTCAGTCATAATGAAGCACACTACAGTACACCTTAATTTGTAGATTCAAGCTGGTCTTCATATTTCTGGCCACCAGATGGCACCAGAGATGACTGTGTTGAAACGCTTTGAGTTTTTTAACACAAGCTTCAATGCTTCAGACACTTAGCTTCAGAAAACTATTTCGTTCAATAGTTTTACGATATTTCTCAATTATCTAAAATTTAGATATTTTTTCTTAATTCAAGAAATCTTATCAAGTGTAATTATCTTACTGCACTGGCAGATTATTTTACTTGATTGTAATCTGGATCTTCTGAAATTAGGTATTTTTTTTCCTTATATCGGTGGCTGTAGCTCAGGAGGAGAGCGGGTCACCTCCTTACCGGAAGGTCGGTGGTTCGATCCCAGGCTCCTCCAGTCTACATGCCAAATATCCTTAGGCAAGATACTAACCCCATGTTTGCCTACTGGTGATGGTGAGAGGGCCCGGTGGCGCCAGTGTCTGGCAGCCTCGCCTCTGTCAGTGCACCCCAGGGTAGTTTGCCATCACCTGTGTGTGAATGAGTGAATGACTGATTGTAGTGTAAAGCGCTTTGGGGTCCTTAGGGACTAAGTAAAGCGCTATACAAATGCAGGCCATTTACCATTTATATTGATTTACCCTATTTTTGCAGTGTGTTTTCATACTGGAAAAGAATTCTGGCTGTACTACCTAGTACTACCTAGTACAGCCAGATCTGTTGGATACATTTTGGAATGCTGAACAAGTTTTAGCATGATCCAGGTCACGATACTTCACTCTAATGATGAAATTATGAACAGAATCTTTCTATAACCTTGCTGTAGACCTGTACATTTATCTTTGTGTTCAATGTAGTGTTGAAATAAACATAAGATAAAGACACCAGTGGAGGTCCTGCACTCCATGAGACCATGAGAAAAGCCCATTGTTTGCTTGCTTATGTCGGTCAAGGTCAAAGCTTCAGCTGTTCCAGAACTGTCAGCCACAAATGAAGGGTGAATCATCAGCACACTGACAGCGACTATGCCTTTATCCAGCTCCTCTTTCTGCTCTGGTTGCATGTCCTCATAATGTACTTGAACTGTGTCACACCTCTAGCTGCTATGTATAGAGCCTGTTGTCAGAGCTCTGCAAACAAATAGTTTATACAGTGTCAGATACCCTCAGTCTGGATCAGAGGGATTTGCTCAAACTTGTGGTACAACACAGCCTACGTGCTGTAGTTTGGCGTATTTCAAACTTTTCTCATCGTTAGCTTCTAGTTCCACAGGAGATGTAATGAAGATTTTTGGAATAGATGTGATGGAGTCCAGCAGCTGCCCACGCTTGAGCCAACAGTCAGGAAAATATGAGGGAGCAGACAGCCTGCGAGTCAGCATTAATGACTGTGTTTTCACTGTGGATAAAACTACTGTAGTCAAAAACTGTGAGTACTTCAGAGCACTGTTCCAGTCAGGAATGAGAGAGTCTAGACAGGAGGAGGTCCAACTGAAATGTGTGGGGGATCTGGGATTTCAGGTTCTGCTGCAGGTGCTGGATGGGAAGCGACCCATCCTCAACAGTGACGAGATTGTTGAAGCGATAGAGTGTACAGCTTTTCTCCAGGTCCCAGCTCTCACCAAGCATTTGATCAGTATTATAAATTCCCAAAACTGCTTGCTCATGTTTCATACAGCTGCAACCTATGGAGTGTGGGAGTTGTTCCACAGAGCAGCTTTATTCATCAGAGACATGTACACTGACCTAGGGGAGGATGTTCACAGTTTACCCAGTAAGCTGGTCGAGTACATTGAGTCTCTTCTCCCAAGTAGTTACATGGCAGTGTGCAGTCACTCTCCATCCACTGAGCTGTCCCAGGATACCCAGAGGACCGTGTTTCATCTGGATGAAGAGCAAAAAGAGTGGAGAGTCCTCACACATCTTCCTGTGAGCACCAGCACCACTATGGCAGGTGTGGCAGTCCTTGACAACAAACTGTACATAATAGGAGGAGTGTATGATTTAAGTAAAAAGGTGGTGGAGACTGGATTCTGCTACGATCCTGTGGCCAATTCATGGTCAGTGATCTGTGGACCTCAGCAGCTACGCTACAACTTCTGTCTGATAGGTCACGATGGGTGCCTCTATGCTATAGGAGGAGAGTATAAAATGAAGGCTTTGTCATCAGTGGAGAAATATGGGCTCTCTGATCAGAGCTGGAGTTTTGTTTCCTCCCTCCCGTGCCCTGCAGCCTCAGTGGTGTCCACTATAGCCATGAGAAGGATTTATATCTGCCTCTGGAAAGGGAAAGGGGCCACAGACATACATGGGTATGTACCTGAACACAATCGTTGGAATCTGGTCACTACACTCATCCGCCAGCACAGTTATGGTCTTCATATGGTGGCCCATAGGGATAATCTCTATGTGATGCGGAATGGACCATGTGAAGACTTCTTACAGTGTGTGATGGACTGTTACAACTTGACTTCAGGTCAGTGGACAGTCATGTCCGGTCAGTACGGGAACAGCAAAAGCTCTCTGTTCACTGCAGTGGTCAGAGGAGACTCTATGTTCACTCTCAGCAGACAGGTGACCACAGAGTACACCATAGAGGACAACAAATGGATGCTCAGGCGTGAGATGAAAGGTTTTGACAGGATTGGATCCATATATACATTTTTGATGAGACTGCCTAAACCTACTCTCTCCCTTTTAGGAAAATGCACAAGCCAGAATGTCAGAGACATTGACGTTTGTCACAGATTTTCCCCAGGATGCCCTCAGCACCTTTAAAAGCTGGTGCTTATCATTCTGGTTTCTATTCTCATTTGCCCACATTTAATAATATGTAGCAAGGGATTAGAGCCAACACTGCAGCTGTTTCACTCGCACCTCCAAAAAAGTCGTTTAGCCTGCCCAAACTATTATTTCAGACTATGTCTATGGAGGAATCAAAGCAGTTATTTGATAACTAGCAGAATTGATGGATGAAGCTGTAAAAATAGCATTTATGTTTTGCAGCTTTTTGTCGTGTTTGTTTGTGGGAACCACCCTGTAATAGACACTTTTCATTACACAGTCCTTGAAGAAAACAAATGGTCATGGTGTAAATTAATTTCACACTTTTAATAAGTTTGTTCACAATTATTACAAATATTTGCATCACTTTAAAATTTAGATACAGCACAATTTTAATCAGTGTGTTGTTGTTCCAAAACTAATCTAAGAAAGTGGTAAAGAAGATATGTGTTAATTCCAAAATTCAGGACACACGCATCATAAGCTCCTCCAGGGCCTGATCTCGGTGGTTTTCATGAACCAGCAGCACTTCTTTGATGGCATTCTTCTGAAAGCCCATCTCATTGAACTGATTCAGCAGGTGTAGGAACTCCTTTGCCTAAAGAAAGAAAACATTTACATTCTTTAAAGTTTTTAATCAAACTGACTTCATCAGATGAAACGTGTTGTTTCTGACTTTAAAGACTCTTGTGATATTGGAGCTCTTTGTATGGCTTACCTTTGTTTCACAGTTTTGAAACATCTCCAGTGCCTCTTCCACCTGGGACATGTCATAACCCAGCTGACACAGGTGGTCACATGCCACCAGATAACTCAAGATCTGCCAAATATTCATTCATACAGGACGGACAAGAGAAGAGCTGTCACATGGAAAAAGTCATTGTCTGTTTCCAATAAGATTCAATTAAATACATTGGCTGAATACAATAACCTCAGTTTTATCTGAATTGAGGAGCAGGAAATTTGGGGCGATCCAGGTCGTTACGTTTTTAAGACATTCCTGCAGTTGAACTAATGCGTTATCTGGCTTCATGGATTGATAAAGTTGGGTATCTGGGTTTGCTATGCCTTCTATGGATACTGCCTAAGGGACACATGTATAATGTGAAAAGAACTGGACTGAAAGCAGTGAACCCTGTGCAACTCCATAATTGATCAAAAGAACTGCCAAATCATTTTTTGTTAGTCAGCCTTATACTGACTGACAGGGAGGCAGAGTTCAGATCAGAGTGTGAACAGAGTGTGTAAAATCATGAAATACACCAGTCTTTCATCTTCTTGTATCAGAACTAACAAATGCTGTTGAAGGACTGAGTTTGTTTCTTTAAAGCTATTTAAATCAGTGCATGATTAAGGCGTATCTTTGTTTCTCACCTATCCTTTCTTGCCTTTTAAGATTTATTCTGTTTGGTTCATGGGCACATAATGCTGTAGGTCAATATGTGACCACTATTTTTACACTGACTTATAGTAGCTGTATTTATACTGTATCAGAGTTCAGACTGTATGATCCCGACAGCTGGAGCCAAAAGTTGATCCAACACCGGCTTGTTGTTGGCTATAACACTGACCTGATCTGGGGTCTGCTGTCCTGTCCTCTGAAGGGCAGAGATAGCAGTATGAAGAGAGTAACCCCTTGCAGTGATGGCCTCCAGCAACTCTCTCTCCTCTGGGTTTAGAGCTGACAGGAGTTCTGCTGTAGAGTCCAAACCAGAGGAGGGCAAACCCCAGGGGCCTGAGGTGACAGGGAGGTTTCTGCAGGTATCTGGTCTGAATATCTAAGAAACAGCAGACTGCAGTGAATGTACAGCGAGTGCCTGAGAAAGAACAGGTCATGGTAGACCTGACATGCAGTTTTGGTGAGAAGCACATGGGATTCACACTAGATAATCCTCATGAAGCTCTTGCAGCCTGGCTGCATTCAGAGAGCATACTTTACACAGATATTTTTATAGTGCAAATCCCTGAAAAACATTTTGAAAATGCAAATAGATAGAAATAGAAATAACTTATTCCCTTCCATAGTTCCATAGTGCTGACATTAAAGGAAATGTAATGCCATGAGAATATCTGACATCTCAATGTCACAACCCAGACAATAAAGAGAGTGAACATGTTTTTATGCTGAGACTGTCTGGTTCCAGTTATAGTCAACATTGACAGTGCAGCTCAGGCGATGATACTGCCATGAGCTTTAAGCTATATTCAGGCTGTTAGGAAATAGGACTATCAATAGTCTAGACTACTAAGACTTAGCCACATTGCAAACTCACATGACCTCGTGAATGACAATAAACACAGTGAAGTGAAGCTGGAAGGTGGCTGTGTGAATTTAGTGCTTTTTACCTGGACAGTGATGATGAATGTATCACAGTCATCAGCTGTATTGTATTGTGCATTAAATTCTGCAATAAAAAGTTTCAAAAGCCCACACAGACAGACACACACAGCTTACATCACAATATGTTCTTCTTACCATGTTGGCTGTGTCGGCTCTGGTGTGAGCGATCCTCATGTTTGAGGCTGTGTGTGATGAAGTGCTCTGGGAAGAAGTCTCCATGTTGGGATCTTGTTGTGTAGGAGTGTCAAGCACTGACAGAGAACACTGACGCAGGTTCTTTCTGCGCTGGTGGGGCAGGCTGCTCAGACAGGCTGGGGGATTCAGCAGGTCAGGGACAAAGGCCTTCTGTGCTTTCCTTTGACCATGCTGATAGTTTACGGAAGGACGCTGCTCCTCCTGACTCACTTTCACTATGGAACTTGTCTTGGCTTTCTGTGTAGTGCCCTCTTCATCATGTGAAGCTGAGATGGTAAACTTGGTGCGCAGGATGGAGGAGTTGAGGCTGTGGGACCGCTGTCGAGGGTTGGGCTCACAGAAGTTCCAGCTCTGGTGACTGGCCAGGCGGTTCTGTTGTGGGCTGCTGAATAGCATCCAGTATGGTGGACAAGATGACAGCAGGCTTGATGAAGAGGAAGAGGGGTTAAGCTGGTGCTGCGTGGCAAAGCCACTTTGCAACCCAGTTAGCACCCAGTTCTCCAGACTGAATCCATACTGTCAAACATGCAAACATTGTGTAAGTCCTTCTGTAGATCTGAAGCTACATTTTTAACCTCAACTCAGTGATGACAGACTTTCATTACATCAGAATGCTGACAGTCTCTTTCTGTGCAATCAGTCAATGTATTACTCATGATAATTGGTATAAATGATAATATCTAGCATCTTAGATTATTAGCACTGACTACTCTAAAAAACATTTACGATACAGAAATGACTAAAATCTGGAAAGTATGTTGATTTGTACTTTGATAGGAATGATCTCCCATTAATTATTGCATTAATGTGGTATGGAGACAATCCCCTTGTAGCCTTTTTTAGGTGTTTTGAAGCCCAGGTTGCTTTGATGACAGTTTTCACCTTGTCTTTATTTTGGGGTCAGGTGTTTCTTATATTCCTGTTGCTGACAGACCCTAATTCTGTGTTCTGTATTGTCAAGGCAAGTTGGCAGGCCAAACAAGTACAGCTCCACTGACTTTGGACTCGATAAAACAAAGTGGACCAACCACGAATACCAGCAGGTGACATAGCACTGCAATTCCAACACCTTAGACTCTATGCTACTCAACTCTCCCTCCAGACTCTTGGACTTTGTCACCAAGAGAATCTCGAAGACTTTTTTGTGCGTTGGCTCTTCAAACACTGACATAAGCCCTAGCTCACTCCATTCTTATGTATTTGAATAGACTTTTCTTTACAATCTTCTCAAGTCTTGTTATGTCCACCTTATCCTATCCCATTCCCATTCAATCTACTTTCCATTAAGGTGTTTCAGTGATCTTCTGTGGCTTACCCTCCTGTGCAGGGTTATGATGTTATGTCATGTCAATATGGACCAAAGTCTGAGGAATGTTTCCAGCACCTGGTTGAATCTAAGACAGATCCATCTCAGTACTACCAAGGTGTACCTGTTAAAGCTTACATCCTTGAGTGGTATGTGCAAGGCCCTCTACATGGGAGATTGAGAGCTCTGTGCAGTATCTCAGCTGATCCTAGGACTGCACTCTTCTGGACAGAGACCTATGATGTTGTGTCTGGAATCTGTTCAGTTGTAACATTCTATCATGTCCTTGTCCGAGATCTACCTTTATCTTTTATATACTCATATAAAGATGTAAAGAGCAATGTTGTCCTTTATTTGGCAGTACTAATACGTGTGGACTAATCACATACATACAAAAAACATGAAAAGTCAGACACTGAGCCACTGTGTGCTATTAGAACAGCTTAAGGTTCTTCCTTTAATTTAGTATCTGTCAGTGTATAAAACACCAGTGTGATAGGGTTTTGGGTTTTTTTGTTTAGTTTTTTGTTTTCAGCATTTAAAGGAGTGAAATAATGGAGACAGCTCAAAGGTACACTGCACAACAGAGAGAGTAGCAGGGAGGAGGTGAGGAGGAACACACAGGGAAACACTTCTTCTACACAAAGGAAACACCGTGGCAGAGAGAGAAACACACTCACCTCTGTCTCCTGCAGGATGTTGAAGTAGTCAGGGACAGTCATATTGACATAATATTTTAGTTCCTGAAAGGAAGCACTCTTAGGCACCCTCAGAGGTACACCATCCATACTGCTCAGTCCACTAAGAAAATCAAAGATAAGTCAGCCAAATAACAACTCAAACAATCTGTCACATCAGTTGTGGAACTGTAGTGTGGACTGCCATGCTCCCAAAAAGGAAACACAGCAATCTGTATTTCAGCGAGCTCAGAAAGCTGCAGGGTTCAGGCAGTGGCACTGTTCTAACCCTTTAGTTCACTTCTGCTGACCTTTCAATATTTTCTGATTTTATATGAGTCCCTGATGGTACCTTCCACGAGAAGCCCGAAGATTTCCATTAGGTTATATAAAATACTGTCTCGTTTTTCTCTTTCTGTCAGACATTATTGCTATTGCTAATACACTAAATAAAGTTACAAAAACAATTAACATTATGTGATAACTGGGTTATTATCAGTTCTTTTAATGCTTTTTGTATTTACTTTGAAAAGTTTTCCAGCATGTGAAGAAAGGTAAGCGCATCACTCCTTTGAGTGTTACTTTGGATCATAGTACTGTAGAATGTTTAGATTCTACACTAATAAGTCTATCGTACAAAGTCCAAGTCCAGTAATGGCCTGTCCAGGCTCCCACTAAACTTCAGCAGGCTATTTTCATCTTCATAAATCTTCATGAAGCAGCGAGAAAAGATTTTTGCTAGGAAACCATCATCCAGGGTTTCATCATCAGTAAAAATGTTAAATCGAGGGGTACTCACAGAGCTCTTCCTTTCTCTCACCTGAAATTTCAAGCTCAGATTGGAGAAATGATTGCCTCTTTCACACACACATACATACCTACAGTGTGTCTGCAGGCATGTATTTGTGTGTGTGTGTGAGAGAGAGAGAGAGAGAGAGAGAGAGAGAGAGAGAGAGAGAGAGAGAGAGAGAGAGAGAGAGTATAGAAAGCTCCGTGCACTCAGCACTAATCAGGGTTTTGCAGCATAAAGACAGCCCAGCAGACAGATGGCTGAGGAGTCACAACACCAAAGAGCACAGATGCTAGAAAAGCTTTGTCTGTCACCTCTGACACTTCCTGCTGCTGGTCTGAACTATTTCTAAGTTCAAAAACTGTGGAAGACTTGTCAAGACAAGTATAATTATCTGAAGCTGCAGACTCACCACTCTTTAAATCACTAGGGAAGGTACACAGCAGACTATGTACCTGTAAATAGTCTGCTTTTATTGGCACCAATAAAATGTGTTCCAAATCCCCTGCTCTCTCTTGCAGAAAACTGTGTGTGTGTGTGTGTACGGAATATGGAGGGAGAGACAGAGATTTAATGAAATACATTGTTTAAAATAAGAAAAGAAGCTTACCTTTGTGTCTTTGTGTTGTCAGAGCTGCAGTCAGTCAGTTTGTGATGTATCACTCATCACTTAGAGAACCACCTGGGACACTAATCCACTGATCTCCAGTAACCCTCATCAGCTGACTTACTGTGCACAGTCGGCAGCTCAAGAGAAGCAAGGGCATCAGATAGTGCCTCCAGTCACTAGGACGCCCACATATTCAGGCACGTGCCCCTTTCCTCCAGGATGCCTCAAGTGCCCTTTTCTTGAGGGTTTTTTTTTGTTTTGTTTTTTATGTGTATGTGCGTGTGGAGCCCTGTCTTTGCCCCTCAACAATAAAATGTAACTATTAATCTCAATTTTGCTAAATAATGGATCTGGCTTGCATCAAGTCACATGACTACCATTAACCAATGCTCGCCCTTGAGGGCAGAGCCCGCTCGTTACGAGCTCGCAAAGTGCACGCGCATTTTCTGCAGGCTGGGTGGGCGGAGGTGGAGGAGAAGCAGGCAAATTAATTGGAAGGTGCAGACTGCAACAAAACAGTAAGTAGGGTGTACAGCGCACACTATAGTCTATAACAGGGGTCACCAACCTTTTTGAAAGTGAGAGGTACTTCTTGTGTACTGATTAATGTGAAGGGCTACCAGTTTGACACACACTTCTGAAATAACACATTTCCTCAATTTAACTTTAATCATATGTTATCATTAATAATTAATGATATTCATCTATGTAAAGACACTGATTATGGCAACTGTTTCCGTGGAGACCAGCTAGCGCTGATCTAATATTTAATAATAAAAAAAAATGGTATATATTATCTCTAACAAATTGACACCAATGCAATTGTGATAAAAAAAAATAGCAACAAAAAATAAAAATAGATGCAGCTTACTGGTCGGTTGTTATAGTGAGCTATTTTTAGAACAGGCCCGCGGGCTACCATGTTGGTGACCCCTGGTCTATAACAACAAATGAATTGAAATAAATGAGCGTGCTGTTTGTGCAACAGCGCGACAAACATTGCATGTCCTTTTATGAACTGCCCAAGTAGTTGGTGGTCATTAACTGCTAGCTAACTGGGTAAGGGTGTTACAAGGGGGTCTGTAGCTCTGGCCACCGTTTTAGGGAACAGGTTTTGTTTTAAAGTAAGTTACAGGACTTTTCCCTTCTTTTCTGGAGGGCTTTTATTTCACTAAAAACGATCTAATGTGGATATCCACATAATTATGGATTATTATATTTATGATATTCAACCCCCCCTCCCCACTGTTTTTAAAGAAAATATATTAAGTAACAGATATTAGAATTATATTTCAAATGAGATAAAATCATTGTATCTCTACAGTTTAAACATTTAATAAGCACAGCGTGTGCATGTGTGTGTGTTTTATGTG
>VURO01041339.1:0-13055 GCA_015108175.1 Pelvicachromis taeniatus
TTTTTTTAAACAGCAATATCCATTAAGTTAGGTTTATTGATATAATACCGACATTTGTAATGAATAGTAGTCACCAGGCTTTGAAAACAACAGATACCATTAAAACATTTTGGCAGAACTGAGCTATGTTGACCCTTGGTGAGCTGTAGCTAAACATCTTACATTTTTTTCTTGGTTTCATTGTTGTGGCTTTGTCTTTCAGAAAGAAGACTTGACATCTGATCAAACTTAAAAAAGCCAGACACTTTAAATTAACAAAAAGAAACAGAAGAGATATCTGCTCCATAAGGCTAAAAGGAACGGAAATGCTTATGATCTCACGAGATCAACACAGATATGCATCAAGAGTCCTGGGGCTCTTTGTGGCAAGAAAATAACACAAAAGTTTCACATCACATGGTTTTGTTTCAAGAGTGATTTTTTTTTTCCTGTTATCCAGAGTCCTTTAGTCAATATATATCTTCACTGTTGAGATCTCTAGTCCAAAGCAATAAAACTATAATACAAAGAGAGATTTGGTGGGCAGTAGAGTTCCGAGACAGCTACTGTTGATGCTAGATCAAAAGTCAGGAATTTGTTTGGATATGTAGTCTTATATGATGCTCCCTGGTCCTCCATTCATTCACTGGAATGTCCGTGATTGTTGTCCTCATTGGTCCCTGGTTACCCCCAATTCTCAAAACACGACATCCAATCGTCCAATGGTGTTGATTAAAGAAACAGTGTCTGGTTTCAAATTAGGTTCTCCTTGAAACAGACGACTATCGGGTGACCTAGAGACAGGGAAAGAATAAGAAGTTAGAAAGCAGAAGGAAATTCTGCAAATGGGTTGTGTTCTTATTTGACATATTAATGATAACACTCTAGAGGCCAGTTTGTCCTAAATTAATTACAGCATAAACCGTTTATGAAGATTTGCTTGTTTTGGTTAGTTAGTTTGCTTTAAATCCACCCACTTGAGGGTATTTTTCACACATTGAAATCTGAGGCATTGTTTGAGCATGAATATCTCAAAAACCACTGGTGATAAACATTTCACTTGCTTTTCTTACCATAACATTGAATCAGGACTTGTAATTTGGCACACATGCAAATATGCCAAATGAGTATTGGCTCATTAAAATATGAAAAAAGCATGACATCCTTAGTCACAAACATGAGGAAAATGCTATTTTTAATCAACTGTCATGATGGGTGGAGTAAATATGACACAAAAAAAAAACTATCAGTAGATTGCCTTGTTAAATACAACAAAATTATAATTGGAATACAATGGGAATTTCAAGAGGTTACTATATATAACTGAGAAAATTGTCTAAAATGTTCTAGAAATATTTCTAAATGTTTTAAACATTTGATGGTTTGAAACAGACTGGCCCCCTGCTATCTATTCGTTAAAGAATAAAAAAAAGTTTCTGAAACTCATGATGAATGTGTAAAATGCAGATCTAATCAAAGTGTGAAAATTATCACACACAAAATACCATACTGCTGCTGTTATAACAAAAGAACATAATGTGTTTGCTTCATTACGACCGAGAGCTTTTAAAAGTTGCACACATTGACCTTGGAACCCATGCGGATGTTGAGCATAAATAAAAAAGCTTAATGAAAACTAACATTGGTGATTATTTTAGCAGCAGCTTTATGGCCAGGTTTGCCTTTTAAAGCCAGTATGTTAGTCAAGACAAAAATAATTGAACAATTCAAAAAACAATATTTACATTTTGTACAGATGTTCACAGCACAGATGTTCACAACACAATCACCAGAAAGTGTCCATTGTAGAATTAACTGTTGTAATTATAGTGATTTCTTACATTTTCACCCAGCACCAGCATAAATTTTCAATCTGTTAAATACATTATGTTACGATGAAATACCTTCAGAAGTAATGCCTCTGCTGTGTACCTCAGCTGAGCATGCCTGGTTCTAATTACGGTACTAAACACCAAGTGTCAAACTAATAAAGCAATTGTTATAATGCTTTAATATGAAAGTAAATCATGGAATTTTATATATATATATATATATATATATATATATATATATATATATATATATATATACCTGACAAAAATCAAGCTAGTATAAAAAAAAATATCCATCACCATTGCTATAGATTCTTGTTATCTGACTCGCCTTGAAATAATGGCTTTTCCATTAAAAAACAGTTCTTGTTTTGATGCTACATCTCTGGTAATTGTGTATCTCTTGAAAGTCTGACAGGTTCAAGGTGCTCATATTCCCAGCATGGTATGTTTATAATTTAAAAACCTGAGCTGTTACATAGCAAAAAAAAAAAAATGACAGTCAGTAGTTAGAAGTCAGATGTAATGCAGTGTGCATCATGGTCAATGATTTCCATGCAGACAGAAGGAATATTTTTATTCATGATGGCATACAACTGAAACAAGTATCCTCAGATGTTTTCATGAATATTAATATAACGGATTGAAAGATGCAGTTTGTAGCTACTACTCTCACTTTAAGCAAATCTCTAAAAATACTCTGGGAGGTGAATGCTGTTCTTTGTTGGTTTGCCCTTTAAAAATTAGAACACAAGTAGCTCTGTGACTTGGCCTGTGATGTTAGACACACTTTTATACAAACACACGCACACACATGCACATCCAAACACACACACAGACAGTAAGAAAGGTTGATATAAGAACAGGTGTTCCTGTGTGAATATTTGCACTTTAGTGCTATTCAGTTAGAACTTAGTGGGGTCTCACCAGTTGAATCAATAAGGACCTTACCACACACAATAAGTGTTCTGAGCAAAGCAATCCAAAAGCTGTGTTGAAGTGTGATTTTTCTGCTGCTTAGAGCTGCAGCTGATAATACAGAGCTTGCTGTTTGGGGAGCCACAATTTAATTTTCACTTCCATGTGGCAATCCTCGGGAATCACGGGTGTGAGAGAGAAGTTGAAAATTAGTTGGTCTTATATTACTTTGTGCAGGAAGCTGGAAACACAGTATATTCCTAGTGCATTTCCAAACATGCTAGTTTTATTTTGGATGCTTAAATACAGCACTCCAGTTTGCATAATATTTCTCCAAGTTGGCCTTAACATTTGACTGCGGTTTGAAGGTCTCTTCTGCAGAAGTGGAGGTTTTTCTTGGTCTGCAACCTCCCAGGTTATTTCTGTTCAGGGTTCTCATGATTGTCTTCTTTGAGATTTTTTTCCTCCAGAGTCTTTGAAATCTTTTGCGTCAAAGCCTCTTTTAGGCTTGTTTTCTACTGCGCAGGAACTCTTTGAATTTATTCATACTTCTCACTCTATTTCATGACAATTTAAAATGTTGTGATAATTTGTGAGCATCAACGTTTCTTTTTCTCATGTCTAACCTTATTTATTGTGTTTTTTACTATGATTCCTTCTCAAGTGACACCTCAGACCCTTACTGCAGTTTTTGCAAACTGGAAGATATCCCTCAGTTTTAACTTGATGTTTCAAGCTTTGAGCATTATAAAGCTAAAGCACATCACTGCAAAGAAGTTGTTTGTTCTATGGCTCAATAAAAATGTCAGCTTTTTTCTCGGGGGTAATAATATTGATACTGATAAATTGTGTGTGTGTGTTTGTGGGTCGGGGAGGGGTGTTCTGTTATTTTGTACATTATTTTATGTTTTCTAAAGAAACTAGTATTCTTGAAATGCTATGTTGAAAATCCTTTGCTTTGATAAAAAAGCCATTGGGAACATTTTTACAAACATTTTTAGGCCATCCGTTATTAGATTTGCACTTCACTTCATTATAGTAGTAAAAACAAGCAAACAAAACAAAAAAATAAAATCTACTTGTTAAATCCAGATTTAAAATCCTTCTCCTTACATATATGGTCTTGAATAGTCAGACCACATTTATCTTAAAGACCTCATAGTACCATATCACCCTACTGGAGTCACACTGCTAGCTTATTTGTGGTTCCTAGGGCATTTAAAAGTAGAATGGTTGTTGTGAGTTATATAAATTGAATTGAATGAGTTTTGGATTTTCTTTTAGTTTGTTCCCTTCGTGTTTCCATTCTGTTCCTCTGTCTCCCCCTGCATTAATCCTTCTCCCTGTTTAGTAGTGTTTTACTTCCTGCTTTATTAGGTAGCAGTTCAATGTCGGGTATTGACTTTAACTTACCCTGTCTCATTATGTCCATCATCTTCAGCTGTGTTAGTTCCTCACCCATTACTTCTCCCCTTTGTCCTTTGTTGTGTTGTATGTGTACTTGTGTGTCCTTGTGATAGAACATTCCCTGTACAGGGATTCCTAGTGTTTTCTGACTTTGGATTCCCTGTGCTTCTTGTACACTCGAATACATTTTGGATGTTTGGATTCCTGGTTTTGCTCTCTAGACTTTGTACTAATAGCAATAAAAGCTTGTTAATATTTTACTCCTGTCCTTTGCATCCTGTATTTGTGTCCATAAGTTACCACCATACACACACAGCCTTTTCTACGACACATATTTATAATATTTAATTTTTTTTTATTACAGTTCACTTCATTACACAATAACTGTGAAATCCTTGCAACTTATTTTATACACTGAAGGTTTTTTTTATTGTAAAAGAAAAGTTAGAAAGTAGAAGTACAAACACATTTGTGACTGCTTGGACACTAAACAGAGTAAAACCAGAGCAAAATGATGCTAGCACTCACAAAAACTTGAAGCCTAGCAAAAGCTTATCAAAGCAATTAGCATTCATTGGTTTCTGGGTGTCACTGTGATGGTTACTGGGGAGTAAACACACAAAGGGGAATCAGCAGAAGTCAGCTCCTTGTGGTTTAATGCTTAAGTTGCTTCAGGATATAAGCCCACACTTGATTGGTCAACCTCAGGACACATTAACAATCTAAGACTCTGCTTTTGATGGATAGCTACTGAAGTACATGTGTGTGTGCATGGGCACATTTGAGTGTACACTACAGCCATATCCATGAGAATCTGCACATCATTGTTAAGTAACAAAAAGACCGATTCACATTTCTAATAACTTTTTACTCTCCTCGAGAAATATTGGAGAATTTTCGAGTTTTCATTCTGCAAATTGGTGTCAGCCTCAAGCAATGATTTAAAAAGCAAAACAACTGTCATTAAACATATTTAGCTCATCTTTGTGAGCTGTCTATTGATTAAACATTCTCTGAGCATTTCCCTGCCTTTTAACTCTAAATACCAGTTTTATTCTCATGCTTTCAACTGACAATATAGTCGGGAAATACTGTAGATAAATAACTGTATTCAAATTCAAGAAAAAACTACCAATCAAAAAAAGGACAAAGTTTACCACTTGTTTGTGTGAGGGCTGCATTGCACATATGTTCCTTCAATTAACTAAATGTTATAAGCAACATTTTAGTTAATGAGTTTTTTGAAGAATGACCTCAGACTGCAAAGATTCTTTGCATACAAAATCATCTTATACAGTGATGGTGTTTATTGATATTTTCTTTTATAGTCGTTTTAATCATTAGAAGATGGTGTAGGAATCCTGGTTAGCAGAGGTGTAATGATGAAAGTTTATTTCAGGGCTGGTCTGGGGAAAGGAAGCCAATGAGGGAGCATGTCATTACTGGACGAGCAGCTCCACTGGTTTGTTTTGAGACCAGATGTAGTGTGAATAACCATCATCAGCGGTGTTCTGCTTTCCCATTACTTTTTAATGCATTCACATTGGAGTATAAACCGTCTATTTAAAGGAATTTCTCATGCTTATTTCTTTCTTGTTGTTTTAACAATTCTCATTTTTTGTTATATTTTGGCAAGTAAAACGTATTTTCTCATGTGGATTCCAGCTGAGGTTATTTATTCTCTCAGCACCTATAATTTATTTGAAACATTGCAGCTAAAATGCATATACTTTACACAGTTATGTTAGAGAGAACAAGACATATTTTCATATTTTTTTTATTGGAAAAAAAATTCTCCCTTGGACAGCTATCAATCATCTCACTTCAACACATTCTCTACGAGCGACACCTGTCAAGCGGAAAGGCTCTCTTTTTGTTTTGTTTTTTTCCTTCTGTCTTCTGATTGATGAGAAGTGAAAAGCAGGAGCAGCCGAGGTTATAATTCCTGACATTACGAGTGGGACCATAACAGCAGCTGCTGCTGGACATGCTGAGAAAGAGGTAACAACTGGAGCTGTCTGAAAAGGGGCCTAGGGAGGTGTTAAGACAGCTACTTTACTGATGTGACTTCATCATAACTGAATTGACGCTTTTTTTTTTCTTTTTTTTTTAAATGGAAACAACACTGCTGGGCAAGACGTACTGTAGGAGACATGTACTGCAAAGTCTGTTCTGGACCCTTAATCTTCCAAACATGAAATATAACTTACAGCCTGAAGAGTTTAAACTGAGCTCAGTCTTAAAGCAGTATTGCAGACAACAGTGGGGTTACCATTTGTTCTCTCTAGACACTGACAGAAGCTGTGAAGCCAAAACAAAGTTCAAATACACCAATATGCAGTGTACTGTAAAACCAGGCTACCTCTAACCTTTCCCTTTCTGTACATGGAGTTACAACTTCATGTACAGCAAAATTAGTGGCAAAATAAATTAATGTAACTATAACTGTTATTGGACATTTTACACTTGACCATGTTTAAAAACTGCAAAAAGTACTTTTTAGTCCAATTTATATAAAAATGCCTGCATGGTGTCCATAGTCAGTTTATACAGATCTAAAAAAGAATGCTGAAGAAATCATCTGATGTGCTTGTCCAATCTTCAACTCACATATTCACATAAAAAATGGAGTGTAAATTATTATTTTCACCAGCGTTTATGTGTTCAACCTAAGTTGTAACCAAGACATAAATGTGTTGTATCTTTGCAATACTACGTTAGGATATGCTCCAGTTTCATTTGTTGGAATTTCTATTCAGAGAGTAATAGACTTCACAGAAACATTTACTGCACCAATGCCACACTTAAGAACCCGAGCTCAGTCCTCAGGAAACCCTCCCTTCATTCCTCAGAATGATGTTAACTGTTGAGATACTCAGGTACAGAGCCCTCTAGCAAACATAAGCCGTCCCTGGCTGGCTCTCCGTGGGAGGTAGCAAGGCCATGAGCATGGAGCGACCCCCGCTGACTCCCTAATCAAAAAAGAGTCGAGGTTCTGACGGGTCCTACTAGCCACCTGGACCCCTGCTCGTCTGTGCCTCTGTTTCTGCTTTCCCATGGCTGTGTGAGAGGGCATGAATTATTAACCCGGCTAAAATAAAAAGCTCTGCTTCATCCCGGCCTCCTGTAGGCATGAATAATGGAAGAGGCAGCTCAACTACAGGCGTTTGGTGAGTCAAACAGTGGACCGTGATGGATGGCTAAGGGCCTACTGTGTCCCCCCCTCCTCACCTACCATCCACTTCAGGTCCACCACACCCTCAAACCCAAAACACACTTCCAGATAACCTCTATTAATCTCCAGAAGTGCTCCAGCTTGAGCCCTCCTGGCTCCTTCAGCATATCCCACTCGACAATTTTGCTTCCTGGGGGATATTTGTTCGTTGTTTGTTTGTCTTTCTCCTGCCATTGCTTGCCTTTGTTTTGCTTCTCTCTTGCACTTTTGAAGTCATATGCAAGCCTATTCAAAGGCAGGCTGTGATTCAAGCCTCCTCTCACTTAACCTTAATGTGAAAACCTTGAGGATGAGATGGGTATACGATGGTATACAAATCTGATCAGCCCCGCAAAACATTTTGCTCATTAGAGGCTGCAGTTTCCATCTTGTATCAGTGACCTAAGTGATGTACAATCACATTGTCTATGACAGATATGATCATCTTTTTTTGCTTACAAAGTAGTCAACTACCAACTGACAGAGCAGACTCTCACGATAATTGTATTTCCATATTTATTCTCGTCATATAAAAGATTATATCTGACTTTCAGCCTGTAATGATTTAATTTCTTTCGGTGTGAAATTAAGCATGCCGAAAAACGACAAATGTCATATTGCATGTATTAATGAAGCACAAAATGAATATTCAGTAATCATTTTGACACTAAATATTTTGCAGTCTGGCTGTCATAAAACAAGCTCAGATGTCAACTTGTGATTAAAACCCTGAGTTCATTTTATGATTTAATCATTGTAATGCATCAAAAGTGCTATTTTAAAATATGTCAGATTATCTCTTAAATCCCCAAGAAATTACATTCTGACAGAAAAAGTATAAAGAAAAAATTGTGACTAATGTTACAACAGTTACTTCTAATTAAATACATATTACTTTTGAATGTTGCTTAACAGGAGCTAAATATAAAGTAAACTGAAGCCATAATAAAATATACAGTATATGCTATATTTATCTCAGGTCATCTCCAAAGTTGTTTAAGATGATGGTGAAGGCTTGGCACTGAATGCATTATATCTATTTATATGCATTTGTTATGCTGTAGCTAAGGAAACATATCTCTACATCAGTCTGATAACACTGCAGACACTAGCAACCTACTGGGATTTTTCTGTACAACCATCACTGGAATTTACAGTGAATGGTCCAAAAGCTGAAAAGATCCAGGGAATAGCAGTTCTTCAGGCAGACGTGCCGTGTTAATGCTGGATGTTAAAGAAGAATCGACACTAGTAGTTGAACAGAGCATCTTTGAATGTACAACAGCACTGAACCTTGAAGTATGTGGCCTACATCAGCAGGGGAAGACCACACCAGTGTTACTCCTGTCAGCTAGGCAAAGGTTACTGAGGCTATGATTCACACAGGCTCACTAAAATTGGACAACTGGTCTTTATTAATTCTTCTTCTTTATCAATTTCTGTTGAAAAATTCACATGGTAGTAACCATCATCTGATGGCTGCTTCCAACAGGATTAATATACCATGTCACAAACCTCAAATCATCTCTAACTGGTTTCTGGAAAGTAACTGCACTCAAATGGCTTCCACAGTCTCGAGATCTCAGTCCAACAGAGCACATTTGGGATGTGGTGGAAAGGATTTGCATCAGCAATGTGCAGCTGACAAATTTGCAGCAACTGTATGATGCTGTTATGTTGATATGGACCAAAATCTCTGAGGAACGTTTCCAGCGCCTTGTTAAATCTATGCCACAAAAGCAATAGAAGGTCCAAACTGATACCAGCAAGGTGTACCTTATAAAATATCCAGTCAGTGTACAATAACATGCATTTTTATTGCCTTCTTTACTTGGAACAAGGCCTTTTCCAGGAAGCCTGATTGAGATTTTCAGTCCAAAACAGTTTTAAACTGGCAGCTTTCACTCCATGGCTGACACAGTTGGATCATATATTAAACACATTTTAACCTGTCAGCTCCCTGCAAAGTTTGAACGATTGTGCCAAATTGGGAAAAGAGGATGCAATTGTCTGGTTTATTTAACAACACTTGAATGATCATCCCGTGTCCTGCCTCCTGCAGCTCTAACCAGGAGTTGGTTTATTGCTTCACATAAACCAACCTAATTTTCCTAACATTATCTAGAATTCCCATGTGGATGATCAAACACAATCAGTAAACATATCAAAAATTGTCAAAACTACCTACGTTAGCCTATTATCCATTTAGTTTGCCCAGTTATGAGCTACTATTTTGCTAATATAACAAACTAGATTTATTTTCAGGTTAGCTATACCAATCTTCATTTTACACATCCCTTGGTATTTTGGAGGACAAAATTGCTTTTGAGTTCATCTGTGCCAAAATAAACTGAGGGGTAGTGGGACCAACCAGCGCCAGAATTCTTCGGCTTTAATTGTATTGCACGGAAGAGCAATACATTTGAGCGTGCAAGCAGCTTCTCTATACATCCTTTTCTGCCCCAGAGCCTCCTGCGTTGCCGAATACCTCATCTAAATGCTGCAACCAAATTAGTAGCTTAAGTAAAATACAATAAACAGACTGTAGTTAGACAACAAAATAAGTCTAAAAGTAAATAGATTGCTGAACTTAACTCACCCCCTTCCACTGCAGAAGCTGATCGCTTCAAGATACACTTCACTGATTCTCCCCTGTGAGTCACATCTTCCTCTCCTGCTGCCGTCTACTCTGCCTACTCTGATCTCATTCTTCTGAAGTTAATGAAAAAAAAAAACTTTCAGTGCTTTCTTAGGTTTTCTTCCTTTCTTTCACCTCGCACTTCCCCGTTATTTTAGGGTCACATTTCCTTACAGCTTTTATTCTAGGCTGTCACTTTGTTGTCATTGTGTTATTGTATTGATTTCAGCAATATAATGAATGAAGGAATGAACCCACCTTTTTACTTTTAAACACTGAACTTAACACACCTTAGTTGTCTTAACTTTGTTTCCTGTACTGCAACTCCATCCTTTGAGATCTGGCAGCACTTTGCATTCTTCTCCATCCATGCAGGGATGCATCTGGCACCACCACTTCTGTGCAACTATGGATGCTGGGAGTAAAATAAAAGCAGAAATAAAGGAAAAGTTAAAAAAAAATAGCAAAGTAAACAGTTAGCAACATGCTGTTGAAATATGCAGCTCTCTTCTGCCCTGGCTGAAGTAACAGCAAGTGCCTTTGACATCTATACACAGCACAGTGATTAACAAGAGCATTTTGATCTCTAGTTGGCAGTGGAGACCTGTCAGTCCTGCCCCGGAGTGTTTTCAGGCCTGAATTACAGGGCATGGGTCAATGTCAAGCCAGTGAGAGCTGTGAGCAGATGTGTTAAGGTGTGTGGAGGATGAATGTTTGTATGGAGGAGAACGAAAGCGTGCAGCAAGCTTACGTGTCAAGATTTTTTGTTGCTTCAAGGAGGCCTATAGGGTAGAAACAGCTTTCCCTGACATTTCTACAGTGAAGGGAGAACTGTCAAAATATGGAAGCCCTGTCAGAGATATTACAGTGAGAAGAGGAGATAGGGATCAATTCACCTGTAACTGAGGCCACTTTTGACATGATTTTAAATGACCTGGCCTTCTGTCTATTCCACTGAACATGTCTGATATAACTTCAACAGAAGACAAAGAGCTGAGTGAATGAACAGGTAAGTGATTTGATTTGAAGATTATGAGATTATGAAGCCTTTGGGTTATACAACAGCAATCTCAACATTGTATTTTTTGCTTCTTTCACACGAGAAACTCCTTGTGCCAAACAATCAGTGAAATAAGCACCAGAGGCACAGTGACAGGTGTGACAGGTTTACACCGTGCCACATTTCTACCCTAATCAGAATTTGGTCTCAAATCATCACCAAAACTTTAATGAGAAGCTTGGCATACCGTCTACACAAGATGGAGCTGCTCTTGTTGTTCCTGCCACCTGTCCAGGGAAGCAGGAGCATTTGACAGTCTGGGATCTCTCTTCGATCTTGTTCTTGTTGCAGCATCGATGTGCAGCAATTACCTCACAGGTTCCTGCTTTCACGTGAACTGGAAACACAAATATACACATTGGCTAGAATGCATGTGACAGCCTTTTGCAAACTGAAAGATTTCTCACCACAACGATTTAGGCACAAACACCAGGACTCTAAATGGGTGGTTTGTATACAGTGTTTGTATTTTTTATATATGGATGTTTTCTTTTCCTTATAATGCTCGATATATTTTTGGATTCATTGAAAATTACATGAAATCATTCAAAGCAGCACTGGGTTAGGAGATCTATTCAGCCAGTACTTTGGTCAAGGACACAAGACGAGAAGCGAACGTTGTGATTGTGGGAGAAACTGGAGCTCCCAAAGAAAACAACTGCAAGCAGAAGGGTACAAACTCAGGGCCTTCTTGCATGGAGCCAAAAATTTCAACCACTTAACCTCTATTTACTCTCTGAGTGTCCTACCTTGTGTTTTTTTATATTCTGCTCCATTCCCATGTTTTAAGATGTGATTCTTTCAAAAATAATCCTAAATGCAAATGTTACTTTGTAATACAGATTATCTAAATGTCCTTACCTTTCCTGTATCATTTAGAAAGTTAATCATACAGAAGACAGAAGAAGTGCAGTTGATGGGAATAATTTTAAATACACATTTGTGACTAATTATGGCAGCAGTGGGATTGGAATAAATTAAAGTGTCCTTTTTATGGTGATGGATGAACATGGTAAACAGTGCAGCATATTTCCAGCATTTGTGGTACACCAAACTAACCAGTTGCTGGATGGTACTCATATTGCTGTACAGATATGGACGTTTTATCAGTTTTGCAAGAGAGCAAAGAAATTTCAAGATAAAGATACCCAAAAGCTAACAAAATGAATATAAACAAGGTACACTAGCATCTTTTTGCAATATGGTGTCAACTACCAACTACTAAAGTACAGTACAGCACGAATATCATCAGATTTTTTATTTTTTTTTTAGTTTACCATATTTTTCGCCTTATAAGACGCTCCGGAAAATAAGACGCACCCAATTTTAAAGGAGGAAAATCTAGAAAAAAAAAGATTCCGAACCAAATACTGTAAAACACTTTCTCACACACACCATACACACTGCCTCTGCCCATTTTGTCGAGCATGCATTGGTGGTGACTTGTGTGGACTTGTATTTTTATTTTAATTTATTTTTGTTTCTTTTCTTTTCTTTTTATTTATTTATTCATCTTTCTTTTGTACTTACTTTTTATGTCATTGTCCCTGTCACTTTCATTGCTTTTCATTGTAATACTACAATGTTATCTTTTAAGTAATCTTTGTTTTTTCCTAACTGTATGTTAAAAGTGTGATAAATAAAGTTTATATAAAACTTTATTGGACTTGGTGGAGCCAAATAACCCGTCATGCATTTCGCGAGACCAGCCCGGTCACGTTCACCTGACCTGTGACATCATCGAGTACGCTGGTGTTCCAATTGCACAAATCGCGGGTCCGGACCCGCGATTGAGAAACGGCACCCGTGATTCGGGGGCGGAGCTTTGGATCAATTCTTCTGCCCTTCAATCACGGGCATGGAGCAGGAGGGGCAGACGTGCGGACATTTCAGGGCAGCATAGATCGATACAGTGCCCGGGAGATATGCACAGAAGAGGCCAAACTGTGCCCACACTGACCTGGGAGACATGAGGAGGCACAGCCTGCAGCACACAGAGGACTGCCA
>VURO01041351.1:0-13873 GCA_015108175.1 Pelvicachromis taeniatus
GTTTGGATGTAAAAAGGCAGATGTGTCTACAAACACTGCTCTCCAAGCTGAAGTGAAACTCCTCCGTGCCTGCTGCATGCCATGGGGGACAGGGCTATGGCTCCTCACACCCTCTGACAGTTCGTTACATGGAAAAGCCTTTTGCATGCAAGCGCGCACATCCACACAGGTGTACACACGGGCATTCAGAGATGCAAACTACACCTTTCTTGGCTGCTGTCCTGGAGCACGTTGTGCGCTGTCAGTCCTGCGTGCTGCACAATAACATTCAATACTTAGTATCCACTATTAAACTAGGTTATTGCTGTGGTCCCCATATTATGTTGCTCTGCGTTGCTTTGCTTGTGTTTTGTATGTTTGTTTGTCTCAATAGTGTGATCCAGTGGATTTTTTTTTCTTTTTTGTCCTCTCTCACTGTCCCTCGTCCCCCTCGGTTTTTCTCTCCCTACCTACCTCCCTCCCTCCCTCCCTCCCTCCCTTTCTTTCTCTCTCTTCTTTTCCTATCCCATAATCATGTCTATCCCTTGTATAACAACTAAAAACAAAATAAATAAATAAATAATAACAAAGGTCAATCAAATGAATCAATATGGCAAGACCGTGATGGTCCATTTGGTAAAACAAATCCGTCGGGTGTCTATCTTGGCCTTCAGACAATAATTCTGATAGCTAATGATCCAAACGGGACAGGCAACAAAAAAAAAACAAAACCCAAAAAACAAAAAAAAAGAAGTGAAACTGAAACGTTCAGTGCATGCTAGAAATGGAGAGGGTTGATCTTCAAAGTAAAAGCTGTACTTTTTGAAATGTGTTTCTGAAACAGCTAGCAGTGCTGAGCTATAACTATTTACTTTGAAGGCAAAGCATCTTAATTTCTAATTTGCATCACACCTTTTTAAGTTTTGCATCCCACTTAGCTAGTAATTTGCAGGTTTAGTATCCACTATTAACCTAGGTTATAGTGGTTAATAGAAAAATGACAGGCAACCATGGCAACCTGCTAGCAGCAAAACCAATCAGGGGGCAGTTTGTGTTGAAGCACCTTTTTTGCAACCAGTTTTCCCAAGCAACAGGCAGAAAACTTTGGGAAACACACATTTTTCCCTAGGAACCAGTGCTTAACCAGTAGTCAGCTCAATGTGTAAATAATTTCACATGAGAAACCTCAGTTAGCTAATGCTAGCTAAGTAGCTTCCTTGGGGAAAGTGTGGGGTTTTCTTTCTTTTTTTTAAAATCTGTGTTGTGATTGTAGTTTTGGCTAGAAAATGACTAAAACAAAAGCAACAACAGAAAAACTGAACAGCCTCCAGCTTAGAGTGTCTTTTAGTGCAACCAAATGCTAAACAAGCAGCGGAGGATCTAACAAAGAATGATACATGTTCAGCATTATATGAATCCCAAGACAGCCCCCCCGCACACACACACACACACACACACACACACACACACACACACACACACACACACACACACACACACACACTAAAAGAGATTCATGTCCTTATTATGTATATTGGGAATATAATTCACAAAATTAACATTGTAACCAGTGACTGATACCATAAACGTATAAACAGAATAAATTTTTTCATATATATCTCTTTACAACGAGAGGACTCATCTGCTGTCTGTTAGAAATAATGTAGGTTCAGGGGGCTTTGCATTGGCTTTACTATTCAGACCCTGTAAAAAGAGTCTTTATGTATTTATGTATTATTTGTTTTAATTTCAGGTTTAAGAACCCCATTCAAAGTTTATCCAGAAAGATAAAGAATTAAAACATTTTCATTGCTGTGTACTGGTGATGCAATTGATTATAGTTAAGCAGTGACGATCATCGGATAGCCCTAACCTTACAGGTACACGATTACCCATGAAGAACAAATTATTAGAGCGACATACAGAAAATGGATTCTGGCATTACTATAATTATGCCATACTTGTTATACTTCACTGTATTCTTTGAGTGAGTAAAGTCAAAAGTATTAATAAATGTGCTCATAAAAACACAAAACTCCAGATTTTAGTTGTGTTTTTTAGTTGTATTGTTATACACACACAGACACGCACACATACAGGTATTTACCTGGTATGTCTCTTTTGGCATATAGCAGCGATCTTTTCCATCTCCTCCCTCACTGCTAGCCTGGTGGGGGCCTCTAAGATAGCTAACAATGACGCAAATTCTTCCAGGGGGCTTTTTAATGTTTTACAAGGCCAGTGCTTCAAAATGTATGAAGGCACTTAACTCGAGCAAGGAAACTAAATAAAGTGTGTGATGCAATGCAGGATAGCCTACCAGGAAAGTGACTAGCAGCTTTAACAATGCCTGAGTGCACTCAAATGCCTGAGCCATGTAGTGGAACTCAATGAGATGCTGCCTCATTTTGGCTCACTGGGGATTTGTGAGACTGCATGTGGCAGTGGGTAATGTAGGTGATTCAGCTCACTTGCACTGGCCTGTTGTATGGCTCTGAACTAAGGACCGAAATAGCAGTTATATAAAGGTAATCAGTAATATTGGTGACTGAGCTACATCTAAGCTTTGACCTTGCTCAACGAGACAGCAAAACCCTGTTATTTTCTTAAAAGTATGGGTACAATTTGTAGGTTTTGCTTGTAGTTCCTATTGAAAGTGTACCATTTGTCAAGCTGCTGCAGTTCAGGATATTTTTATAATATTTAGCAACTTCCAGCTTCTGAACTAGCCTCTGTTGAAAAGCTTTTGTCTTTATATTACTCCTTATTACAGTTACATTTTCAAAGTGCAGTATGATTTTATAAGATTGGCTTATAAGTTATTTTTCTATGCAGTGAAACCAGTTTTCAAGCTTCTGTCACCTTTTCGAGCTACATATGATGTCTCAGATATGCCATTTAAAGTGGAATACCCCATAATAATAATATTTAAAATGGAAAAAGCACCAACAGTCATTCTCTCTCAGCTCACCCTTTCCTCTTTCACTCCTCCTCAGTCATTCGTTCACACTCTGCTTGAGATCTTTGAATAGATTAAGTGCCACAGAGCAGAGTGAGCATGTGTGTATGTGAGGTTATCTGCTTGAGTGGATTCAAGTTTATTTGAGAAGAACATCAAATGTGATCCTCTGCTGCCCTCTATATTCTGCTGTAAATGTGTTTGTGTGCACCTTTAAAAAAACGAGCTGATTAACTGAGTTCAGCTCATGGATTTACAGAGAAATGTACAACACTAGGTTGATTAACACCATGGGGACGTGGCACATGTCTCCCTTCTAATCTCTTTCACAACTGTCACGTGTGCTCATTGTGCTCTGCTCTCATCTGTATCTGCAGCCTCCACCTAAAACACTATTCCCTTTTTTTGGGTTGCCTCTCCAGTGCACCTTTTGTCACTTTTATTTGCATCAAATTGGGTGAAATTGATTCACAATGGTTTACACTTCCTAACTCAATGCATGCACTGTGATGATGAGGCATTCTCTTCATCATTTTTAAGCTGCATTTTTTTTGGAAAAAACCTTTTTCTTTTTAGAATTTCATAATGATACCTTAACTTACCGGTAGTGTGTTGCCTGTAGGTATGTTAACATCTACATGTCCACCTGTATTTCAGCGTCTCAGGCGGAGTCTTCCCCCGGGATTGCTGAGGAGAATTTCATCAACTTGGACCACAACCACGTCAGCTACAGGGCTGCCTACCATCGAGCCAGGCCCTGTACGCAGAGACCGCTCAGCCAGCAAAAAATACACTACAGAAAGGTAACGTGTCTTACTCAGAAGGTTTACGATTACTGTCATTTCTTTATCTGAA
This sequence comes from Pelvicachromis taeniatus, assembly GCA_015108175.1. NCBI lineage: Eukaryota > Metazoa > Chordata > Actinopteri > Cichliformes > Cichlidae > Pelvicachromis > Pelvicachromis taeniatus. Next base: position 3,794 of record VURO01041351.1, read on the forward strand.
TTTTCTCCTCCATTAAACCAGTGATTTTTGGAACAACTCAGTGATGATGACCATCTCAAAGAGTCGCTCCATGTCTGCCTCCTGTGCTGCCTCTGTCACATCCAACCACCTGTACAGCAAACCACTGGGAAGACCAGGTGAGTGTTTCTGAATCGATTTCACTGTAGAGTGTAGAACATTGCAGTTATTTGGGGTAAAAGAAAGAAAAACAGGTCTTGATTTACAATGCAATCTTTTTCAGGTTTCTCTCCCTCCAACATATCACCTCTGGGCTCTCCTTGCTCATCTCCTCCCGTCCAGGGCACTCCTGCCTCCAGCCCTACGATAAAAATATGTTCAGTGCAGCTTCCTGAGCCGGCTGGGCCACTAACAGAGCGAGTACCTGGCTCTGTGGCCCCCAAAAGCCACCACAGAACCTTAACTCACAGCCAGAGTGCTCCGAGCTCCACCACCACTCACTGGCGGCCTCCATCACTCTGCAGCAGGTAATTTACATGCTATTACATAATAAATCAGTTATTTATTTACAATATATAGAGTGGTTCTGACTGCAGAAAATTTGAATGTACAATTTATGCGTCATCTGAGTGTGAGTGGGTGAAATTAGTCAATTCATTAGTTTACTCTAAGAGGAAAGGGACATCTAAATTACCAGATAAAAGAGAACAATTAGCATGGACCGGTGTGTATGCTCTGAATGTTTATGTCTCTCTGCTCTTCTTCAGCTGTGGCAGGCCGTACAACAATCGACTAAACAACGGGGTAGAATCTGTAGACAAAGGAGACAGAATACCCCACCCAGGTAACCAGCCGAGTAAAATAGGCATATTTTTTCTGTTTATTCCGGATACAAATCACAACTGCTATTTCGGCTGATATAATTTGTTTGTCAATCTATTGGTGTCGGCATTTATAGCAACCTATAAATGTAATTTGAAAAAGTAAAGAAGAAACAACAGAAACAGTTATGTACAGTTGCATAGTTTATAACAGTGTTTCCCAACCTTTAGGTGCCACGACACATATTTCACATAGCAGACTTGGTTCGGTTTGTCCCCAGTATGCCTTTTTTGCTTTCTTATGACCACTATCATGCTAGGGCCTTCATCTGGGTCGGAATTTTCTGCAGGACCCAGGTCAGACTGAATAATTGTTCTTTTCAAATATTTATCTATTGCTATTAGGGCTGCGTTGTCTTACTCACAGCATGACTATTATGTCATTTCTTCTTTATCTTCTTTTGTTTTACTGGCACTTGGCAACCCATTTAATTAGAGCAGGTAGTTGTACTGCCCTCTAGTGGAAGACAATGTAATTGTTCTCCCCATTACTCACACCGATCGCTTAGAGAACTAATCAGGTGGAACTGGTCATCTTCCATGGCACACCTATGTGCGCTGTGACCCCAATGGTTGGGAAAAACTGGTTTATAACGTCACACATTCGAGCAGAATGTAAAAAATCCACCAATCATTATGACAATAAAAGGGTTTGTCTTTAGACAACAATTTTAGTAAGGACTCACAAACTTCTTTATGTTACATGTGTCTGAAATAAAAAGATATTGCCTTACATATTTAAGATCATCAAATATTGGTCTCAGCCTTAAAAAATCCTATATCAGGCTCACTCTAAGTTGGCTTCAGCTGGGAAAACTGAACTTTTGGACATTTTGATTTTAAATATGTTTTCACGGAGTCATTAAAAAAGGTCTCATAGTTTACCTTGCATAGTTTTAACCCCACTTTTTAGTTAAATAGAAACATCTCTGTGTTTTAGTGATAATGTATTCTCAACAGAAAACAAAAGAAACACGTCTGTGTTCACTTCTAATGTTTTTAGTCATTTTTAATGTATTAAATCCAATGTGGCCATAACTACTAGTGTGGTTAAAGCTACCTTTCTAAATTGTGTCATGTATTTCCAGATGAACGCGCAGTGGCGTCATCAGACTATGATAGCACGTACGACAGCACCTATGAGACCAACCACAGTGACAGCAGCGACTTTGCACAGAATGAAGAGGAAGCAGACGGAGGCAAGAAGCCTACTGAAGCAAGGGAAGATTGCAGGGAGTATCCAAATGACGGCATTGTTCTTCACCCAGTCCTGCTCTCATCAGAGGTAGACAATCAGACCTCACGTAATGCCCTTCCCCAAAAATAATTTCATTAGGAAGGAATAATTTAATCCTCAATAAGAGCAGCACAACATAATTTGCTAATTATGTGAAACCATCTCATGACGTCATGATCTAGCTATTCTCTTTATTAAGCAGCACATATAAAGCTGGTTTTACTTTAATAATATACGCCAATGAAGCATAACATTATGGTCACCTGCCTAATATTGTGGGCTGTGACCTCCCAGCCCATTGTTCCTTCAGTGATGCTAGTTTCAGTCATTATGCAAATGAACTGTTTATAAGGTTGGGGAAACTAGCTGAGACTGAAGAAGTCACTTAGATGAGTGATGAAACGTTTCTCCCACTGAAGATGCTACGTCCAGATGAACAGAATCAACTTTTTGGGACTAATATTGTGTTGTTCCCCCTTTTGGTGGCAAAACCGAACTGACCGGTCAAGGTCAATGACGGTGTGCTGTGGTATCTGGAAACAAGATGTTAGCAACAGATTCTTTAAGTCCTGTAAGTTACCAGGTGGGGCCTAGCAACATCCCACAAATGTTCAACTGGATTGAGATCTGGGGAATTTGGAGGCCAAATCAACACTTCAAACATATGGGCTCCTCAAACCCTTAATGAACCATTATTGTTTTGTGGAACGATGCATTACCCCACTGAAAGAGGCAGAAATGGTGTACATGGTCTGCAACAGTGCTTAGGTAGGTGGTATGGTGGAACATGCATTTCAGGGTGCAAAGCCTTCCCGGCAGAACATTGCGCAAAGACTGATGCAGCAGCAAATTCGCCTTCTTCCCTTAGTGAATCTTGGTGCCAGGTATTCCAAGGTAAGCACCGGACACGTACCCAGCCATCAATGTACAAAGAAAACGTGACTCATCAGACAAGACAAGACCTCCTTCCATTGCTCTGTGGTCCAGTTTTGATGTTCACATACCTGTTGTTGGAACTTTCAGCAGTGGGCAAGAGTCAGCATGGACACCCTGACTGATCTACAGCTTTGCAGCCCATATGCAAAAAATTGCAGTGAATTTTATTTTTTGACACCAGCATCAACATTTTCAGCAATTTGAGCTGCATCAGCTCGTCTGTTGGATCGGACCACCTTTCACTCCCACATGCATCAGTGAACCTTATCGCAGATGACCCTGTTGCTTGTTCACAGCTGTTCCTTCCTTGGGCCACTTTTAATAGATACTGACCACTGCAGACTGGGAATACAGCACAGGTGTCATATTAGCTGTTTGGCATGCAAGGTAGGACCCAACGCAGGACTCATGAAGCACAACGTGAAAAGTCAAAAACTGCTTTATTGCTTCAAAAACTTGAGGCAGGTACAAACAATTAAAACTGGGAAAAACATGAGCAGGAAGGAACACACTAATTTGACTGACGAGACGAGAGAAGCAAAACTGAACATCATACACACAAGACAGAAAACGAAAAAAATAAAACAGGAAGTACAAACACTGAGACCACAGATAAGACATAGGAACTTGACAGAGCGTTTGGAGAATAAACACTCAAAGACATGACTAACTGGGGAAGAGGGAAGAAAGGGGGACACAAAACATGACAACTAACTCAGAGGCACTAGGAAAAAAATGAATAAACAAAGGACTATGAAGCTCCAACCCAAAACACATGTTAACCAGAATGAACCAAAAACCCTATAGAACAGGAGAGAACTATAATACAAAGAGAACCCCCCCAAAAAAGACAAAATAACTCAAAACTCTGGGTCAACGAACCAAGGAGCATCTCCAAAAGCTGCAGTTTTGGAGATGCTCTGAACCAGTCATGTAGCCAACACAAGTTCACCCTTATCAAACTTGCACAAATCCTTATGCTTGCCCATTTTATGCTCACCTGGCTCCTAATATATCCCATCCACTAGCAGGTGCCACAATGAAGAGAATATCAGTGTTATTCTCTTCACCTGTCAGTGGTCATAATGTTACGTCTGATCAGTGCATGTCTACAGAGTGCAATAAGCAAACCAAAATGTTCCTACTATTACCACACTGTGGTGACTGAAATGTTTAAGTCTTAAAGGTTATTTTAACTTACCTCCAAACACTTCTTTGCACCACTTTGAACTTCTCTTTGTTCACCTATCTTTGTTGACCTTTGCCTGACAGGACAAGCCAAACTTGGCCCCAGAGACTCTGCTGATGCCAGGTCTGGAGCCTCTAATGAGTCAGCTTAACAACTGGAACTTTCCCATTTTCAGTCTTGTGGAGAAGACTCATGGCAAGACGGGCTGCATCCTCAGCCAGGTAAATACTTCGTTAGTGAGGAAATTTTGCAACTTTAATAAAAACAAATGATCATTAATTCATTAAACAGGAACTCATATTGTTGTGACTACATTTACAGTAGGCTTATGTAATTAGCAGCTTAACTGGATAAAGATGTTAGCTTGTTAATGCATGTGGTGGAAAAAATGAATTCTAATATGCATGATTTGATATCCAGGAGTGTTTTCCTCATGGTGGTATCTCCCAGGTTTCTTATAGGCTCTTTGAGGACACGGGTCTGTTTGAGACCTTCAGGATTCCTGCACGAGAGTTCATGAACTACTTCCATGCTTTGGAGAATGGATACAGGGACATCCCTTGTGAGTAGAAGGATCACATATTTAAGAATAAAACAAAACAAACAAAAAAAATTAATTATCCATCATTACCTTTTGCTGCCACAAGGTGGATGTGTTGCTCATGAAATAAACTTTTAATAGCTAGTCTATTTTTGCTGCCTTCTGTTTACTGTACAAATATATACTGAAAATGTGATGACACTAGCTTAAATTTATTGTGTGACACATTAGATTATTTCCAAGAATCAACAGCTTTTTGCATTTCAGTATTGCACAATGGAGGATCAGTTTCCAGCCACCTGATTGTAATATATTGTAAAATCAGATACAAATAGATTTTATCCCTTCTCCCAATTCTTCCATGGAGTGCATCTAGAAGGAATATTTTTAGATGTTTGGGAATACTATGGCTAAAACCTACTCATGGGCGTCAACATCCATCTCTTACATATGTGACATTAATCATATCCAGACTATATCAGTCTAGTTGTCTATTTGTGACTCAGATTTTAAGCCATTGTTTGAATTGGTTGAATTACTCATAGCACTTAATTCAAATGTGAAAAACTGACCTAAAATGAATCATGGTTACAAGTTGAAAGTTGTGTTTTTATTAAAAGACCTTCCAATAAAACGTAATTAATCAAATCAAACAATTAATGAATGTTTATTTTATATGGATTTTTTTATGTTACCTCTCCGTGTCTTCCATGGATTGAGATTATTTTTCAGTATAAACGAGAGAAGTCGATTCATCAGCCATGCACTTTCAAATATGCAGTAGTAATCCATATACAGTATACTTATACCAACGTTACGTATTATATCGCCATTACGTTTTAAAAGGACACTGAGACATTGAGACATTGAGGTCCAATGAGGTGACTACCGTGATTCAGAATATTTAAAACTAGTCAAGCTGGGACTTTTCCACTATACTCTTACCGCCCACGATGTTGTGAATTAGCACTTCATTTTACTCTCCTCAGATCACAACCGGATCCATGCCACAGACGTGCTGCATGCTGTCTGGTACCTCACCACTCAGCCTGTGCCAGGACTGCCCACCCTGCTGACTGAGAACAGAGTACACACTGGTGCGCTCTCTCCTACGCATACATTAATCTTCCTGATATTTCATGCAAAACAATTCGTAATTTGAATTCCAGTCTGCCAGACTCTAGCAAGCGTGTTTCCATGTTGGTGTAAATCTTAGAGCTTAAGACACTCATAACCGCACCTACACTGTACAGGACAGACATTCAGCCAGAGCATCAAAGTGCAGAGATTGACAATTTTGTTATTTATGCATTAATATCTTCTGCCAAAGGGGACCAAGATGAATAATTAGGACATACATTTAGTCATTCTCATGGGTCCTGAACCAGAGCTCGTGCTCACAACTTAACTAGATGTCTGTCCTTGATTTTTATTCGTGCCTGTTTACACATTTTTGAGGGCATCACAAGTGCAGTGTGATAGCAAAATTACCCAGATACTCCCATATTTTCATTTATTTTTAATTACTGAAGGTATTTATATTTTCTCTCCTGTTTGGTCACTGGCAAGATACTAAAAGTTAGTGATAATGCTGGCATGTCCTACCCAAATTAATTAGACTTGCAGGAAACATTTCAGAGGAGCGATCAGAGGTCAGAGTCACTGATAGTGTGTCTGTGTTGTCTCTTTGGCCGTAGACTCACAGAACGGCATTACACCTGGTGCCACAGGATTCCTGTTGTCCAAAATGAACCCTGTGCTGCAGGAAGGCTATGGCTGCCTAGCTGGTCTTATCCCTGCCCTGGAGCTCATGGCCCTTTATGTAGCTGCTGCCATGCATGACTATGACCACCCTGGAAGAACCAATGCCTTTCTAGTAGCAACCAGTGCACCACAGGTAAATAAATATAGGAAAACTTTCGTGGGCCTGAATACCTGAGGGAAGAGCTGTAGTGAGGTAGGAGCCGTAGTGATGGTGCAATAGTAATGGATAAGACAGATGGATAGAAAAGTTCATTTACTGGGAAGCTTAAACTGGGAATGGAGTAGTGAAAGATCATCAATAAGGTCGCCCTGAGCATTGCCAACATCAAGTTGTTGTGTGGATATTCATCAACCAAGCTGCTTCAACGGCTATACTGATCCCAGAATACTAACTGACTGAATTATTAGTTATGGGACAGTAATTAATGTTTTATAGTAGATAAGCTCACAAAATTGAATGTCAGTAAGATGCCTTTGATTATGTTTATCTGGAAAGATGATAAGCAGCACATTACCAGTATTTGTTTATTATCAGCAGCATAAACCTTTATAACAGTTAAGATGTAATTATGATGAGATAAGGAGTAATGTAAGCTAACACATTAACTACACTATGAGCTAAAATCTGCTTGTTGAGCGTATAATTAATATGAAAGAAATGACTTATACGAGTTCAGATGTTGTTACAAGAACATAAATGGTGTGAACATAAACATTCATAATGTTCAGACATGAGTACCATTATTAAAGAGCTTTAAATGAACCAAATACAAACGTCAGCATACAATCAAAAGCAGATTATGTAGTTAATTTAAGCAGTTTACAGTTGAGACTGAGGTAATGCAGATATTGTAGGTTTTAGGCAACATTATGGTAAAAAGAAAGCCAGAATTAGCACCAACAACAACAAAAAAAATCTTGTGAAAGGTTTGATTCATGCATGAGTTATTATCATTTTTAGACTTTTGTGTATCAAATCATACCTTAAATACTAACATGAAATATTAAACACAGCTTAGTAAGTGGCCCCTTTTCATTGACAGATACTAAACATTTTAATTTAAGTTTCTCCTTCTCCATTTTAGGCTCTTCTCTACAACGACAGGTCAGTCTTGGAAAACCATCACGCGGCTGCAGCTTGGAACCTCTTTATGTCTCGAGCTGAGTATAACTTCCTGGTTAACCTTGAACACGTCGAGTTCAAGCGCTTCCGCTTCCTAGTCATTGAAGCTATCCTGGCCACTGACCTCAAAAAGCACTTTGACTTCCTTGCAGAGTTTAATGCCAAGGTAAATCAAATGAACTACATAAACTGTATAAAATGTGACCATCCATCATTTATCTGTAATTACAATATTGTTAGTGACCCGACATGATGTGATATTTAGAATCCCCATTTAACAATTTAATTTTCTAAATGTTGCCAATACAAACAAGGCAGCAGAATTTTAAGCACAGTTTTGACGATAAGAGATATTTTATGAAACTTTAACCTTATCTGACCTTGAAGAAGAGGTCAGAGGTCCAAAGTAACATAATATTAGATTACATTAAACATAGAACTCCATATGTCATTCCCCATATGCCTATATGCTGTCAACATAAACACTACCAGTAAGAAACAGTTTTTAATAACCCTATTCAGTATTATTATTATTATTATTATTATTATTACTTTGACCTTCAGATCAATCTACGGACCTTGAAGGAGAGTCAGAGGTCAAACGTGACATATTTTAAATCCTTATATTATACTTTCTATATGTTGACAACACTTATAAGAAGGCTTTTTGTCAGTTTTTGACCAACAACTCATTAAGTTTTACCTTGAAGACCTTGGCGAATCTAAGCCAAATTTTAATGGATTGTTAACTTTAAAATAATCTACACACCTGCAAAGTTTTATCAGAAATCATTCAAAACGTTTTGAGCTATCATTCTACGGACAGAAAGAATGACACACGCAAACGCTACCAAAATCATAACCTCCTTGGACGAGGTAAAAAACATTTACTGCATTCTTTTTCCATTTCTTTTTCGTAAGGGTCTCTTTCTGAAGTAACAGACAATGTCTTTTCTTTTTCATTGTCTTAAATGCAAGGTCTATAAACCTTTCTACAACTAATCTATAAATTCTGTTTTTTTCTTTTGACAAAAACATATAATCCCTAGGTAGGGGATGAAGGAGTGTCTTGTATTGATTGGACCAATGAGAATGATCGATTGCTAGTGTGCCAGATGTGCATCAAGCTCGCTGATGTCAACGGGCCACTGAAGTGTAAGGAGCTGCACCTACAATGGACAGAGGGGATCGTCAATGAGTTCTATGAACAAGTATGTTCATAAAAATGTCTGCAATGTATTCAGAGCAGAGTGTTGTTAAGTGTTCCCTTTAAAAAACAACAACAACAAAAAAAAGCTTTCTAAATTATCAGCATTTCAAATCAAAATAACAAAACACAAGATTTTTTTTTAAAAATCAAAAATTCTACCATAAATGCTTTTCTTTTTCCTCTTGCCCACTTTATACTTGCACAAATTTTTTAATTTAAACAAAAAAACAAAACAAACTTAATTAAATCAATTTATTACTGATATAATAGTAACAGTTTAACACAATAAAACTCTAGCTAAAAGCCAATGTGATCAGACTGGATATTTTGCCAAAGCCTAACTTGTGTGCCAAAGTATAAGCAGTTGCCAGATGCCACAAACCAAATAGTTATACAAAAAAAAAAAACATTTTTTAAGTTTTAAATTCATGCAAGATTTGTCCCATCGCCTGACAGCAAGAGAGTCCTAGGGCCAAATCCAGCCTTTCTGTGTGGAGTTTGGGTTAGAGTAAGGTTTAATGGTGATCATAAACTGGCCATAGGTGTAAAAGTGATAAGTAGAAGAAAACAGATGAACAGATCGCTACAAACCCAAAATGGAGTTTTTAAATTACATTTGAAATACTGGAATTGCTGTGCTGCACAGGAGTGCCTCTACCAGTGTTTTCAGTGTCATCAGGCTATCATTTGTAAATAAGTCCTGTTAGGAGTGGCTGTTGCAGAACAGTTATTAGATCATTAATGAGAGATACAAGGTCATTTTTCTGTTTCTGACATACTGTATTTTCCAGACTACAAAGCGCACCTGAATATTAGCTGCACAACTTGAAACTAGAAAATGTGCATTTCGTAACAAAATGCTGGGTGAATGCCTGCAATGCTCACAGGCATGGTGTTAAAGTCCAAGTCAAGTCCAAGTCTTATAACATTTTTTCAAGTCAAGTCTAAAGTCATAAAATTAATGACTCGAGTCTGACTCGAGTCCAAGTCATGTGACTCGAGTCCACACCTCTGGTTTCAAATCTGTAAGAACAGTAGTTTTTCTTAGTTTGTACTGTCAAGTACAGACTATCAGTACATTATATTTCAGGATTTTCTTTCAGGAAATAAATATAGATGGGTATGATTGCATGTACCCTTGAAAAGAGAAAAGAGGCTCTTTTGCGGTGTACCAGTCACCAATAAGTTGCACACGAGAGAGTATTGAGAGCTTGAGGTGATTAAGCTCATACTTCAGATTT
>VURO01041362.1:17642-30360 GCA_015108175.1 Pelvicachromis taeniatus
TAACAGTAATACTAATTCCCATCCCAATTCACCTGTCTTTTTAAAAATGTGTATTTATTATTTTATATATATATATATATATTGTAATGTGCATGTTTTTTTTACACACATCTTCATCGTCTAGGTTGTCGTGATGGCCTGTCGAGAGTTTGAGATGGGAAAGGTAAACTTCTCTCTGCTTTCTTAATGAAGACTTTTTTTTTTCTCGCCATACTGAATTTTCCGAATTTATTTTTGTATGTTTATACACCAGCCGGGTGTGAGTCCATAAACTATTTCCATTGAATGTGTTGCTGTTTACATTGAAAGTATTTTGTTACACTTGTATGATTTTTTGATTTTGATTTTTTTGTAGAAAAAGTGTGAGGTTTACTGGCCACAAAAACACGGGGAGTCGTTCATTTGTGAGCCTTTTAAAGTTTACTGTGTGAGTACTTCTTGTCTATTCATATTTTCAAGATGAATAGGTTAATAGATCTGATCTAAAAACTTATACTGAATATACCGTATATCTGCTAGTAGTGGCCTGTCTCTTATTGACGCCCGTTTCTAATAAACGCCAGGTTTGAGAACATGTCACGACAAATAGACGCCGGTCTCCAATAGTAGCCGGTCTCCTTTAAGCGCCGGTCATTTTCGTTTCGTTCATTTCGTTAAATCCTAAAATGTTCATCCGCTGTTGTTGCCTACATTTTGTGGCCGTAAATACGGTACCATACCGTATTTTACTGCCAAATGAACTCCATTTACCCATCACCTTTCCATCTGAGAAGGGAATAAGAGCCAGTCTCCAACAACTGCCGGTCTCTTTTATACGCCGGTCCATCAGACTAATTTTTTGAATAAACGCCGGGGCTACTATTGGAAGATATACGGTATACTATATTATAGTATTTGCTATACTGAATAAACAAAAACTGGGTGCTCAACATTGGATTTTCTGTAATCCACACAGGATTTGAGATGTTTTTGAGATTCTATGAATAATATTATTCATAGAATCTCAAATACATACTAATATTTGGTTAAATGTCCCTTAGCGAGTTTTTCTGGTTGCATATTTTGACCACTCTTCCTGACCGAGTTGGTAGAGTTGATTTAAATTGGTTGGTTTCTTAGCATAGCTTATAACCACAGTCCACAAATTAGGTATCATTAGATTTAAAAAAAACAAAACACCTTTACTATTTCAAACACGTCTTTTGTCATTGTGGCCAAATAACTTAACTTTGAGTTGTCTGACCATAAATCTTTTAAGCCAAAGACATTTGGCGTGTTTATGTGGGCTACTGCAAATTTCAATTGAGATTTAAGGGGTCAACTTTAGAGCAAGGCTTTTTTTCTTGGTGAGCAGCTTCTCTGTCCACGGCAACGTCAAACTCGGTTCACTACAAGGCTAAAAAAGACTTTCCCATTTTGTGTAAATCTGCAGTTCTCCTTAGAGTTTCTTGGACTTTTGCATTGTTCTGAGTAACCAGTGCTGTCAATCAAATTCTTTTAATGCTAAAGGATTTTTTTTACTTTGTATGTATAATTTTGAACATCCCAAATAATGCCCCAAATTACAGTTGATGAATCTCTGTAAACTTCTGATCACTACTGTACTATTATTAAGTCTTATGTTATTTTACCACCATTCTGTAAGCAGTAAGAACAACAACCTAAGTTAAAGAAAAACCTTTTTGTGCAGGACTCTGAGGAAAGCAAAGGAGACTATCTGACCAGGACGTTAAGGCTGACCTATCACGATGTAAGCACTGTTTGTAGCCTGCCTAACGTTTGTGATCGTGTTTGACAGTTTAGTCTTAACTTAAAAATATAACTATGATGTTAATGTGCGCTAAAAAGTTGATTGCATTTTAAATGTGTACAATACTTTACATTTTTTTCAGAGTTCTCGAACTTTGAAGCAGTTGCACTATGTCAACTGGCCCGATCATGGAGTACCGGACTCCATCCCTCCCATTCTGGATATGTTGCACGAGATGCGCTCTTATCAAGCCCATGATGACATCCCTATTTGCATCCACTGCAGGTCTGGCATTTGAATAGAACTTTAAATACCTGCGTGGCTGTATTTAGGTTATTTAAGCAAAAATATACAGCCCTTTAACAAATGAGTGAAGTGGATTCTCCTTCTCAAAAATGAGCTGCAAAGCTGATCTTTATTTTTTAATAGGTAGCGCCTACATTGTTGGAAACTCTGCAACATTTATTGTTCTTAGGAAAAATGTTGTTGATGCTGTTTCAAATGATCTTTCATCAGCAACACTGGAAATGAATCAGAAGGTCTTCATGTAGATTTTAAAGTAAAAGGTGCAACTGAAAAGAGGCTTTTGTCAATGTTGGTTTCACATGCTTAAATTTCATATCCTGTCACTATGAGCAACTTGAATCAACAGCTTGGGGTTTTTATAGCCATGTTGATTTTCTAAATATAATGAAAATTAGATCACATATTGCTTTTTAATACAAAAGAAATCAGAATATGGTTTTGGTCTTGTCTTAAGTATTTCAAAGATCTTTTACCTGAATTCAAGAAATAATTCAATTGATTTCAACTAAAAATGAAACTACATGTGAAAAAACTATTTCAGATAAATGAAAACGTGACATTTTTATTCGTGTATGTTGGCTATTTTTTAAAAATTTGTTTTAAATAGTTTGAAAGCTTAGATGTTTATATATGAATGGGATTTCATTTAAAGTAAAGCACAAACTCCGTCTTACACCATGAAGTGACTATAGAAGTTTAGTTTGTTGTCACACTTTTATTCTTTACTTTTATTGCTCAAAATAGCTTTGTTATCTTACTACAACACTACATGAAATGCCAGCGCTCCTTTCTAACGTGTTAAAGAAGAAAACATATCAAAAGAGAACTGTGCTTTTGGTTGTGATCAAGTTTCTACTGCTTGTGGGCAAAGTGTGCAGGTCCTACACTGGCTTAGAGGTTAGACACAGTTCTTTTAACAGGAAGTGCTTGTAGGCGGTTGGCCAAAACCCCACTTTTTTTCATACATTGTAAAATGTATATGCAGGCATTTCCCCTAAAAAGTTTCAGCACTTACACTACGGCTAAAGCAAGAGCTTTGACTCAGATAAGTCCAGATAGAAAACCTTGGGGCATGTGGGATGGGACCTGTGTGAGCTTTCATGGAGTGTGATGTCAGTTGTGTAGAGACTTTGTATCATTTTGTTTCCAGTGCGTCATACTTTCCCTCTGAAGAAACGCGAACAAGTATAGATAAGAAACATTTTACCTTGTTACATACTTATTGTTTTTTTTTCACATAAATAAATAAATAAATAAATAAATAAATAAATAAATAAATATTTATTTATTTATTTATTTATTTATTTATTTATTTATTTATTTATGTGAAAAAAAACAATAAAAAAATATATATATATGACTTATACTTAAGTAAACTATTCAGAAACTATTAACATATGAAACAATGACACTCCTCAGGATGAGTCAGACATGTAATGTTGAATCTGTAGAAGGTGTAACCTACATATCATGAAGCCACACCACATCTGTGACAGGTCACCACAGCACGGTTGCTAAAATGCTATTGTTAAAGTTTTATTCTTTTTTTATTGCGGGAAGTTATCATGTGATTTTCTCATTCTGAGAAAGAGCTTCATACTTAATTCAGCTGACAAGGGGAGTCGTTGACATTGCTGCAGTGGTTGTGGTTTAGCCATGCAATTGTACCATCACATCTAATTCTTTTTTCATCTGTGCCATATATGTGTATGGAAAGTATAGCATAGTTGAAGAAGCATACGGGCAATTATACATAAAAATGTGACGTTTTCCTGTCATGCTTGCAGTGCTGGCTGTGGTAGAACAGGAGCCTTGTGTGTCATTGATTATACTTGGAACCTCCTAAAGAAACAGGTTAGATATGCTGCTCTACCTTCCTGTACATTTTGTACGACAGATGTGTTTAATTGCCAACCTTTCCAGTACTTTTGTGTGCTTGTTTGTAGATGATCACTTCAGATTTCAATATCTACGATTTAGTTCAAAGCATGAGAACCCAGAGGCCATCTTTAGTTCAAACCAAGGTACCTGATGTTTTTTTTTTTTTTAATGTAATGCAGACCATCACATCTAACAAGCCTTCCAATCAACAGAAACATGTTTCAAGCAATTTATATAACAGTTTTGATATGTGAATCGTGCAACCTAACAGAGCAAATTTTTGTTGTTTAACCTCAGGAACAATATGACCTTGTCTACAGAACCATCAAGTTACTATTTCACAGATATTTGCAGTCTGTAGATGAACAGACCTGCCAAAACAAGGTAAGTAACCAGGAATTTGTCATTGTCAGTGAGCTTAGACGGAGACTAGCTCGAAGCGAAGACGGTTTTCGGTTGTGTGCTTCATCGACGCCAGCCGAAAAGCACAGCCATCTGAATCTGTAAAACAGAAACAGTAGATGTGGCAGGCTTTCTTGTGGTTTCAGCAACATTAAAATAGAATGTAGTCACATGATCAAAGCGGAAAAGTCATCCAACTGGCAGATTCAAGAATTAACCAAGAAGGCAGTGACATCTTTGTTGTGCTCTGCTGAAACTTCTGCTGTACACTTCTCTTATTTGCTGTTAAACAAAATATTAAACAGAGCTGAGAAAATTCATATTTTACAAGCATAAAGAGTTTACATGAAAATGACAATCAATAATCTATTCTTGTTGCAACTCATTCTCCTCTTAAAGGTCTCTGAAAAAGAGGTCTTTATCCCAGGTGACGAGTCTGGTTTTCTGCCACAATTTCAGTACCTGTTTGACAAGGAACGGGCCTTCCTACCACAGTACAACAGTCCTTTGGCTTCCTCAGAGAACCTACTTTTCTTGAACACCAAGGACATGCACACAGATCCGCAACACTGGCATCTATTCCAGACCTCTCCTGAGCCAATTCCCCAGGACCTGAATGAAGGACGCTGGATGGTGCATACAAATCAGAGAATTCCTTCAGCAGAAGAATTGATTGCAGAGATTGATAATGTACCATCACTGATTCGTCAGCCTTCACCAGATATAGCAGCAGCCATTTGTTCAATGGTGGAGGACCCTTACTTTGACACTGGTTTGAGTTCCCCGTCATCAGATGGGGCACCCATGGCTGCTGCTGAGGAGGACGCAGAATGGACATTTAGCCCTGTTTTCAGTGCACCCTCATTACTTTTGAATGACCACACTCTGGAGGCCACCTCACCGGCTTCAGGTTAATGCTGATGCCTGTGTATCTGTTAGTTTTAAGATTAGCAACACCGACAATAGCAGCTGATTTTTCTGTTTTTGCAGACACTGGTGAAGTCTGTACTTCTGGGGAAGACCCTCCTCCACTACCTGAACGAACCCCAGAATCCTATATGCTGGCTGTGGATACAGGTTAGGGCCCATAGTGAACATCTGTTGGCTTAAGGGTTGCTTAGTCCAGCCCTGATAATGCACATGATTTTAAATATATGTCCTAGGTGATCTTAAAATATAAATTCTCCTTGAACTTAAACGATACATGTTGTGATTTTGTCTTTCAGAGGTATCGGACCCTATTGAAAGGTTAACAGTTATTCCACACGATGCTGCTGCTGATACGCTTACAGAAATGACTGGTAAGAACACGTAACTGGAAAATAAAATGAAACTAGTAAATATGTAGATGTCTGTAACATATTACGAACAGTTTCCAATGCATTAAGCGTCTTCTGATCACTTGCAATAAGATCTTATTTGACCAAAACCCTTCATATTGCAATCGCACTGTTAGTAATACACTGTGATACTCATTTCCTTACTTCCAGGCAGTCCCCCCTCGCCTGCACCCCCGCTTCCAGAAAGAACCCCTGAATCTTTTGAGCTGGCTATTGATCAAGGTAACGTCATCATTTCACAAATCTCAACGATGAAACTGTCATTTAAAAAAAAAAAAAAAACCTCGTTCAACTATTTCAGTATTCATAAAAAGAAAATTGATCAATCAAATTGTTTATTTCGACCTTTCAGCTCCCGTGGAACAGAAATTAGAGGTCAAACCAGAAGTGGCACCAGCAGCGAACCTGAATGTAATAGGAATGTCTTCAGAGTGGTTCGGCAACTCAAATCTAGGAGCCACTACGTTTCAGAATGAGAGGAAATCTTTTGAGAGGAGTAAGGTAAGAAAGAATTCTCTAGACAGAATTCCCGGTTCCATAAATCAGTTATTTATACCTCGATTGATACATAAACAGAGAAGATTTGTGAAATGTATAAGAATTACTATAAAGCAAGCCCAACCAAATTACATTTCAACGTCATAAGTAAGTAATTAAGCTGTGAATTAGAAGCGCACGCTCTATATATAATGAATCTACCGGTTACTTAAGCAGCTTTCTTTTTTAGTCATTGTGATCTATAAACAAAACATGTTGCAGGCGGTGCTTGCTTATCTCTAGTGTCGTGCTGCAGCAAATTAAGGAACTGCTTCTTCTAACCAAACCAGAGCCTTATAGACGTTTTCAATTTTTTATATTATTTGAAATACGTGCAGAGCTTAAAATAAATAATAGCTTTTACTCTTGTCTGTGGTTATTCTCAGTCACCAGACTGAGTCTTTGCAGCTTCAACAAACCCAGTTGTAAAAGGTTAGGACATTGTGTAAAGCACAAATAAGGACAGAATGCAATGATCTGCAAAACTCAGAAACCTTTATTTTATTCACAGTAGAAAAGAAAACAAATCAAATCTAACATTTTAAGAAAAGTATTGGTTCATTTTGAATTTGATAGCAGCAACATGTCTCAAAAAAGTCGGGACAGGGTTGTATACGCCTTTCAGCCATCATGCCGGCTTTGCAGATCCGCAAACTGCCGATTGCATAGGCACGTAGCGCTGATAACAAGCAACGTGGTCCCACTCCTCTTTAGTTCAGAGGACACAGCGGCCACATTCTCCAGAAAGAATTTCAAAATTTGCAGTTTTCCACATTGCCTGGTGGCCTTTCTAGATCGTGTTTGCATATTCTTCTTTGCATGATAGACCTTTAACAAGTACTTGTGCATGGCGTGGTGAACTGTGTTCACAGACAGTGATTTCTGTGTTCCTGTTCCCGTGCAGCGATTTCCATAACAAAACCATTCATGTTTTCAGTGCAGTGGGGCCACTGCGCCGAAGGCATGCAGCGTGGATTTTCAGCCTTGTCCCTTGCACACTCTTGATGATGAAATATTTGTAGTCTTTGCAATTTTACACTGAGCAACATTATTCTGAATATGTTTGTAGATACAGTTGTTTGCAGATTGGTGAACCCCTCACCATGTTTACTTCTGCCTCTGAAACATATTCTTTTTTCTACCAAGTCATGTTACCCTGATGACTTATTTGCACAATTTTCTTATACTTCTTTGTTTTTAGTACCTCTTATTTTTCCAGCCTTTTGTTGCTAGTTACCAGTTATTAGCAACATGTTGCTACGATAAAATGAGCTCATATTTTTTCCCAAAATGGTAGAGTTTCTAAATTTAAACATTTAAAGTGTTTTCTATGTTCTGTTGTGAGATAAATATGAGTTTGTGAGATTTGCTTAATCTTGAATTTTGCTTTTATTTACTGCTTTTCTGGAACTGGGTTTGTAGGTTTTTATTAATTGTACTCATTCACAGTAGTTATTAGTAGTGCATGCTGGCAGCGGAACATGTTTGTGCAAGGTCACACCTATAAATGTCACAATGACACGATTCAAGGTTTCTGATAACTCATGTTGTTGATTCACTACCGTTTTCAAAACCATTTCCCTTACAAAACAATAGCTGTAACTGTTTAGATGTAGTAAGAATACATGCATTGCTGAGCATGATCCCCGTTGTGTTTGTGCGTGTTTGGTGGTTGTGTAGTTTCCCTTTTGCTTCCTTTTATTTCTGTGAACAAACATCTGTTTGCAAGGAGTTAAGAGAATATTTTAAAGGTCATTATAATCATAGTAGTCATTTAGTGACATACTTAATGTTAGACGTCATGATCTGTAATAAAGCTGAAAATAATCTTAGCTGTTTTGGAAATATTTCTGAAATATTGTAATATTTTGAGACATTACATAACTGTGGGATACTTTTTTTTCTTGTAGAGTCTGAAAGTGAAAATGACCTTCACGGGTAAGATTTTTATTACATTAAAATGAACTACTAACAGTGTAATAAATTATGCCTTTGTAAAATTCTACAACAATAAAAACATTTGAGTTTGACATTTTCATAAAATCTCACAATTTTATGATTTAAATAACATTGCTTTTTTTTTTTTGTTACATACTGCAGCACCAGTAAATGATCCTGACCTTTCTTCAAATTGTACTCGCTCTCCACCTATGGAGCCTCTCCCTCCCCCACAGCCTGCCAAAGGTACGATCCAACTTTGATATTTGCCTTGAAGTCTTGTTTTAACATAAAACACATGCATGCAAAACAGTGAATGAGGCAACTGTTACCTAATGAGAAATGTTAAAATTGATTGTTGCATTTGATTGTGCAGCTGAGCGCAGTCTGACACCGCCCCTTCCAGAGAGAACGCGACAATCCTTCATCCTCGCCACGGAAGAAAGTGAGTATACCATCACCTGCGCTACGTACAACCGTGTATTTGTACAGCAGTACTTGATGTCTACGTGGAATACCTTTTTAAAAATGTGGTTTTTGTTTTTTCTTTTAGTTCATGAACCAACCGCCATTTGCCCGCAACCGTTAGAAATAACACACCCCTCGACGAGGGTGGGTATATCGTCTGAGTGGGACGGCACTTCTCAGCCCAAAAGTTTCCACGATGTTGTCATGAGCAGGAGCAAGGTAATGGTGGTAAAATAAATCCAAAGCAATAGAGCACGCTGTTCTAAATAAGACAGCAAACATAGAAACCGTTATCAAAATGAGAAGTCCCAGGTTTTTTAAGAGATTTAACGTTTTTGTTCTTAAACTCTTCCCCGCAGAGTGTTCGACCTAAAAGTTCAAGACAAGGTAGGTTGTTCTGAATGATGATCCCCCCCCCCCCTTAATCTGAGATTAAGTAACTTTCCATTGAAAGGGTATAAATAGCAATATTTGATGACAATCATAAGAAATGAGCCTATTGTGGTTTCTAGTGAGGAGTGGAGGTGTGGCTTTTATACACACAGAGCTCTTATTAAGACTATTTCAAAGTGGGTAACGGAAACTATAACAAGTGTGGATTTTAATCAGTTTAGCCCAGGGACCAAACTGATGTACTTGCTGTTACACAAAAAAAAATACTTTTTGATGATTGTAAATGGTGTCAAAAGGTCGTTAGTTGCTTATGATATGATAAAACAACCGATGAAAGCCTGACTTTTTAAATTGCTCGTTGTTTTGTTCATGATTAATCTAAAGTCTTCTGTATGTGCTGGGTGTAGTTTATCATTGTGTTTCCACCGCAGAGTCCCCAACTGCAGTTCAGCCGATCGCTCCACCTACTGTGTTTGAAGCTGAAGGAGGAAGTGGTGAGTTGGTTCAGACATTAAACAAAATACACAGTAGCCTCTCTCACACACACTGTTATTAGCAGACCTGTGTATACTTCTTGCATAGAAACCTGTCAGCCATGCGCTTTGCAATAAGACTTCACAGCATGGGTATTATTGTTGACATGGAAAGCACCATCGTGTTAGACGGAGGTTGCCCTCGGCGAAATTTCTAACACAAATTATTATTTAATTTTCTTTTCGTTTCTGTGTTAATCAGCTCAAGCGGAACACTGTGACCTGAACCGCAGAGCCTCCCTGAACAACGAGAAATCAGAAGACAGATCAGACAAAAACAGCGAGAAAGGCATGAGTAGAACAAAGGTGAACATAAGCGACACAAATACATAGTTACAAGTTTTAGGGATATTCGAAAGGATATCGGCTCTAATTTTCTTTTTTGTTTCCTTTGCCTAGAGTCTAAGATTTTTTAAATCCAAACAAAGACGTAAGTATGCTGAGATAAACCTTTCATACGGTCCTGATGTCAGAAAGCTCAAACTAATAGATCTATAAATTCTCATATCCTCAGCAAAAACTGCCCCTCCACTGCCTCCTACTCAACCTGGAGCATCATCTCAACCATGCAGTGTTTTTTCAGTGTTCAAGTTTGGTAGGCCTACATATCACTATAACAATCGTATGTATTTCAGTGTTACATAATACATCGTAACACTATTTTTAATCGCCCACAGGATTTGGAAACCGTTTTGGAAAGCCAAAAGGCCCAAGGAAATATCCTGACACTTGGGTCTGACTTTTCTGGAAACATAAAAAGGGATTTTTTAAGTGATTTGTTTTTGGTCACAATGACACATTGCATTGCTAGAAGAGTCGCCTCATTGCCTCAGGACTTCGTGGCGATCAAACAAGCACCAGCACTGTAGCGCCCCCAACAGGGAAGTCTTGTTACATGCTCTGAATATGTTGCCTACAATTTATGAACAAAACTGCATTTTAATGAATGAACAGTAGCTTTTAAAGAAAAATATGGACAGCCACTAAAATGAATGACTTGAAACGTTCAAACTCAGGAATGCTAGTCTTTACAATAACTTGCTTGCAGACTAAGCAGTGAGAGGTTTTAACACTTCCTGCATTAAAGCTCAAAGCAATGCTGTCAAACCCGGCATGCAAGAAACATATTTTGATATGCGTCTTTATGCTTCCAGCACAACACATGAAAACGGGTCCGCTACTTTGTGTTCATTACGTCACTTTTTGTGTGAAATAGAGCTCATTACTCCATGTCTATGCATGTCTGGTTTGTTTGACACGACCGCCTGCAGTTTTTAAATGTTTTAAAAACTACTAATGCCACCTTGAAAGACATGTCCAGTTAAATGAGTATTGAATATGCATATGTTGCTGTACTACATACACTGGTTACACACAAATTATTTATTAAAAAATATTGACAGTATGCATTCTAATTGTGTTTTTTTTCCCCCTTTTCTTTAACAAGACTAGATCACATTACAAACAACAGAAATCAATGTTTCTGGCACACAGACCATCGCAACATGAAATGACAAAAGCCTGATATGACAGTGCTGTAATGGGTTTTTTTCTACATCGATTAATTAAGTTAAGACCACGTGAAAGCCACATTTCTGACAAAAAATAAAAGCCATTCTTCCTCCTAGTTCGGATTATGAAAGGCCTAATCTTCTATAAAACAAAGATGTGATTATTATTTGCTTTTGGAGATCATGCAAATGTAAAAATGAAAACAAGATCATGTGAGCAACATGTTTTTTTAAATAACAAAAACATGGTTCACTATGGCCGTTTGGCCTCTCCCCATTTTACCATCCTACTCAACAAATAAACCTTGCAGGTTTAAATGAGGCTAACTATATACAGTACAAGGCACTAAGATGTAGTCAGTGGTTTAGCAAAGGCAGCAAAACATCACTTCCTTCACACAGGAACAGAATTTACAAGATGAGAGTGAAGGTCTCTCTGAGACTCGGATGTACTCCAAAACTCGATCAAAACTATGAACCTCCTTCGATTTGAACATACGCCTATTAGCCACGGCATTAACGAGAGGAAGCAATAACACTGATCGCGTTGGACTTCAAGGAAATAATTCTGGTATTTCTGTGGATGGTACCACACCAAAAAAGGCTGCACACGCCTCCCTGAGCAGAACCATTGCCCTGACACAACACAAACAGTGCTCAGGAATGGCTGAACAGACCAAAAAGCCCAAGGCATTGACCAGGTCTCAAAACTCTGCAGATTCTAGCATACCGTATATCTTCCAATAACTGCCGGTCTCTTTTAAACGCTGGTTTCTAATAAACGCCGGTTTGAAAACATGTCGCGCAAATAGACGCCAGTCTCCAATAGCAGCCGGGCGACCTTCGACCGGGAAGTTCCTCTACGCTGTCTTCTTCTCCTTTTTAAATTTTATTGGCAGTTGGCAAACAACTGAATGTTGCACTACCGCCACCAACTGGTATGGAGTATGACTGGAACGTCGCTCAAAAACCCCCCCCAAAAAAACTAAACACCCTCATCATCTAAGACCAGCGGCATTTAAGCTGGATGCAACTCAAAGAAAGAAAAAAACAAAAAACACCTCCGCGCTGTTGTCGGCCCTCCCTGTCTCATCACTCAGCCAGCTGTTTCCAATCAGCATCATCTACGACCAGCGGCATTTAAGCTGGATGCAGCAACCATTGAAGTGGGATTATTAGACTGAACTGGAACTGTCGGCTAGTGAACCTGCTGACTGTGATTTTCTGGTCTTTTACTTCCTCTTGAGGAGAGTCGGGCGGAGAGAAGTTTCGGGGAGCACCACTGGTGCACTGGGCTACCACAGACAAGGAGACACTCGGGAGCAAAGGAGGAGCACAATTGGGAACTGCATTATTTGTGAACTGTTGGAATACGTTTTGGAGCACTGTAAGTAAACGCACCGTCTTTTCACCTCAGTCTAAAAATCGTGCCTGGGTCCTCTTTCCCTCTCACTTCCGTGACAATTCCTTCTGAGAAGGGAATAAGAGCCGGTCTCCAACAACCGCCGGTCTCTTTTAAACGCTGGGCCAGCCAAATAACGTTTTGAATAAATGCTGGGGCTACTAATGGAAGATATACGGTAAATCCACAATGTAGGAAAGTGTGCAAAACGTGGAGGAGTTGCAGTCATTTCTGAAACAAATGCAAATTATAAGTTT
>VURO01041368.1:0-13935 GCA_015108175.1 Pelvicachromis taeniatus
TAGGCTGGACGACTGTAAAAAGTATTCAGTTACTCCAAAATGCTGCAGCCAGAGTCCTGACAGGGACTGGAAAGAGAGAGCAGGTTTCTCCTATATTGGCTTCCCTTCATTGGCTCCCTGTTAAATCCAGAATTTAAAATCCTGCTCCTCACATACAAGGTCTTAAACAATCAGGCCCATCTTATCTTAATGACCTTGTAGTACCATATCACCCCATTAGAGCACTTGGCTCTCACACTGCTGGCTTACTTGTTGTTCCTAGAGTATTTAAAAGTAGAATGGGAGGCAGAGCCTTCAGTTTTCAGGCCCCTCTTCTATGGAACCAGCTCCCAGTTTGGATTCAGGAGACAGACACTATCTCTACTTTTAAGATCAGGCTTCAAACTTTCCTGTTTGCTAAAGCATATAGTTAGGGCTGGATCAGGTGACCCTGAATCCTCCCTTAGTTATGGTGCGATAGGTTCAGACTGCTGGGGGACTCCCATGATGCACTGGGTGTTTCTTCTTCACTCACTATTTGTTAATAGACTTCTCTGCACTGAACCATACGTTATTAATCTCTGGCTCTCTTCCACAGCATGTCTTTTATCCTGTCTTCCTCCCCTCACTCCAACCGGTGGCAGCAGATGGCCCCGCCCCTCCCTGAGCCTGGTTCTGCCGGAGGTTTCTTCCTGTTAAAAGGGAGTTTTTCCTTCCCACTGTCGCCAAAGTGCTTGTTCATAGGGGGTCATAAGATTGTTGGGTTTTTCCTCTATATCTATTGCTGTAGGATCGACCTTACAATATAAAGCGCCTTGAGGCGACTGTTGTGATTTGCTGCTGTATAAATAAAATTGAATTGAATTTAAATGACACTTTCATCAGTAATCAGGAGCCCCTGCCCACCATCTCCAATACATGTGCGTCTGTTATGAGTTGACAGCAGTAGACACTGCCACTAGGAGTTAACACCACAATAAAGGTGGGAGCATTAAATGACAGAACACATACATCAGCTACTGAATTTGACTATTGTCAGACATCTGTTGGACCTGACTGAGCTGGATGAATGGGTGCACATCTCTATAGGCTGGGTCATGGAGGTAAGCATTTCATAACAGGGAGGAGATTGTTACAGCGGCATGTTAATGTTCATGGTTTTGAGATGTTGCACGCTACAGAATGCACAAGCAGTTTGTGGAATAAACAACTGACCTAGAAACAGCAGACAACAAAGCCAAAATATTTGTTATTCTTGACACCAATCTGTCCAAGTTCTGCTGACACGCCCCCAGCTGTGCCTCTCCTCTGCCTTTGTTGCAGCTGAGTTTACAATGAGTCACCAAACACCAAAAACGGAAACAGGCAAGACCGTGGTCGGGTAACAGAAAACCAGAAAAAAGCTGCCTCACCTGTGAAAGCCATGCTATAACGTATCGCTCACACGACAGAACGTAATATGTTTAATTATTCCATGAATGTAAAAAAACAAAACTAAAGAGGCCTGAGAGCGCTTGTATCATTACGGGTTTCATTTTATTTTAGTCAACTCATGTACGGTGATATAACTTAGTAAATATAGATCCATGTTTTGGATCCCTGCCTGACAAAGCCAGCTGGTTCAGTTAAGTGTGTGATGCTTTCTCTGGCACAGAAAGTGAAATAGGTGGGTGGGTGGCAGCGAAGCAGTTTCAGGGTCTGGGAATTGATATCATTGTTTGTGCAATTTTAATGATAATATTTGATAAACAAGATAGAAAACACCGATGTAAAGCATTATTAACAACTCTCCAACATCACTTAGCTCTAATATTCAATTTGTCAAAGCAATCGTCAGAGAATTTGATGACAATTTGTGGATTTGAGCTTTACACGTTGAATGCATTAGTATCCAGCTGCAAAACAGGCAGCGCTCACAGGCTCCTGCCTATAAATCTGATTATCATGAGCCGTTTTTGCAATTTAGCTGTTAACTACTATCATCTGTCAAAATGCAGTATTTTGTGTGAAGTGAACGCCGCTATAGATAGGAACTGTAACCCTGCCATTCTGTAACTATGGAAACAATAATGAGGTCACTGTGCTATTTTAGCTGGGTTTACTTGGAGATCATTACTGACATCAGCACACTTTCAGCTCAAGTTTGTGGAAGTTCAGTAACACAGAGAGCCTAGATGGAAACCGAGGGAACTTGTCACACACCAAGTCACATTAAGCTGCGAAGCTGCCGGCTATAACCTTGAGTGATCTCACACGGAGCTCATTAGTCACTGCAAACAGTTCAATCCTATTATAAGCTATGTCAAAATCGAAAAAAAATGATGCCAAAATATCCACTTTTTTACTCACAGTAATTACATTTTCTTTGGCCTTCAATCTGCGGAGAAATTCTTCAACTCCAATCTAAATTCTTTCCTGAATTAAACATTTGTGTGGGGAAAGACAAGCTGTTCCGAGAATGTGAGAAGTCTGGTTCAGAGAACATATCCGAAGGTGCTTTTTAATATGAGGTTCTAATCACTGACTAATTGAAGTGCTTGTGTTAGCGCTAAGACGACTAAACTGGAATAAATTCCTGACGCCGTTTCTGACATTCACAGTTGCAAGCATCATTTGGGCAACCTCTGACAACGTTTCCATCAATTAAAACGTGTCCATTTGGTCAAGAGCTTAATTAAAGTGGCACACCGAGCCTGTCCGAGTACATTTAGCGTTACGTTTCAAATTATGCTCTTACAAAAGGATTCTCCTTTGGTTCAACCCCTCAATTTAGAGTTCAGAGCAACCGCCGGCGTGGAAGCTTGAGAACAGACGATGTTCTGCTCTCGAGTCAAACGCAGAAGGAACATAGTTTGGTTTAATTGCTTTATCTCCAATACAAGACCGGAGAAAGGAAGGAGGCGGCTACCGTTACCTAATTTCTAATACACAAATGTTTCCACAGTACCTGCAAGGTAATGCCGCAATACCTTCTCTTCACATATACTCCTGTTTCAGATGCAGAGTTCATGTATCCTATGGTATGTATGCACAGAGGCAAAACAATGGCAATATTTGGACTTCCCAATGGTTCTCTTGCAAAGAGAAACACCTTTCACATTTGCATGTTAGAGCAGAGGCAGTAGACTAAAGCACAGGTTTGCCATCCAGGATCTTTTTTGGGTTTTTCACTTTATTTTGTCGTCACATGATTTACAGCTTTGACTTTACTTCATTTTTGCTGGTTAGTTTTAGGCACCACAAACTACTTTGTTAGGTTCAGGAAACTGTGGCTTGTGTTAAAATATTCCCCTTCACCACATAAGACTTTTTAAAAAAAAAATGTGTTTAATCTGTGATAAGTTGGGGAATAAGAAGCCTGTCTTACTCATGCCTAAACCCGGCACAGACACAGAGAAACACCTTGTGCATATCTTTGAAACACCAATGCCTTTGACTAACAGCAGTCTCTGACACGCTGGTAATTAGAATAGACTGCATGTTCTGTTCTCGCAGACCATTTGGTTCCAGAAAACGACCGCACCAAAAAAAGAGACAGGATCTAGCCTTTGTTCAAATGCCTGAAATAGCCTATATTTATGCTTACCTGACAAGGGCCTCTTGTAGATATGCAGATTACAGGAGATGTCACTCTGAAGCGAGGGCGGAAGTAATGTGACATAGAAGGGACGACGTGGGTAAATGTCTCTGTCAAACAAGTGTGACCTAGCTATTTGACACGGGAGACCATTCTTAATGTCCCATTCAGCAGGTTGTTTTATACAAACAAGCATGTTGGCAAGGCACTAACAAAGACAACCAGCAGGCGGCCCAGTCAGAGGATAAACGTTTATTCTTGTGATATTCGAAGGCAGTAAAAAAAAAAAGAAAAAAAAAGACCAGTATTAATTTGGAAATTTGTGTCATGGATGTGAATGCTTAGGCCAGGTTGTTGTTATTACACAGTGAAACTATTATTTAAGGCTCGCTATAATATCATGGGTGAAACAACACAGAAAAAATGTGAATGAAAATCTGTTTTAAATTGATTACTTTGCAAAGCTGTGGCACATGCACAGCAGCTTGTTCGTGCGCCTATCCATCTGCACCCACCCCTCAATTATCCCTCAACCTTTAATGGAACAAACCCGCTCTGTGCTGCTTTTGATAATAGCCAGTTTACTGTTTTGGTCATTTTCTGTGTATTGCAGAAACCGAAGCTGATGCATTTTGATTATAAACCTTTAAGATAATCTTACAAGATCGAGATAATAAGTGAAAAATGGAGGCGGTAGCAAGATCTTTGAACGCTGTGCAATTTAAATGAAGAGAAGACACTTAAAAAAGAAACAAAACCCACATATGTAACTGATTTTCAACAGCACTGCACTGCTGGTTGATGACAAACGCTGAATTTGTATGCATTCGTATTTATCTACCAAGTAAGCAACACTTACAGACACAGCCTGTAAGTCTGATTTTAATATTTGTTTCTGGGATTTAACCGTTAATCACTAATGTGCAATAAAGTCAGCAACGCAAGTATTATAATGCACATATTGTAAATAGTTCTGCGGCCATCAATTATTTCTGTAATCGAGTCTTCTATCATTTCTTCCATTGATTAATGGAGCAACCAGATAATGTTGTTTTCTCATTCATTCTTTTAAATGAACTGGTCATTGGAAATTGCCGAGTTTCTAATAGTTTAACTGCATGCATCACCCTTGTGTCGCATTCTCGTGATATAATTAAAATCAGGTTTTTTTTAAAGAAAACATTTTCATAAATACAATAATAAATAATTACAAGCGCAGTACTGTTAAAAATAAGGAATGCGTGCAATAATTAATGTTAATAATAATTCAGTATCCAACCTTTCCTGGCACCAGGCCAGTGGCTCAGGAAGAAACAACAACCCCCCCCCTTCCCAAAATTATTCTTAAATATGAATACAATTTATACAATTTAATACTTTTCCTAGATTTTGTTTTATTCTGGAGCTGCAAAATAATGCCTTGAAATAAATCTGGTCTGGTACAAACCCCATGCCCTCCTTTAGATTCATCCAAGCTTGTTGTAGGTCTTGCTGCCATATGAAGTAGGATGGCTGCCAACAGCCTCCAGCAAGCTGCCCGATTCAAACATTGTGCCAGACTAAGTTAACAGTTCATCTGCATATTTTATTTGAACTTTTGTAGCTTTACTGTCGTTTTTGACTGTGTAAAACAAACTGGGAGCAGCTACAAAGCTCGCTCTTCTTCATGCTGGAGCTTGTTGAACAGGTGGTTCGACCGATGACTCCCGCCAGCTTTTTCCCAGTAAAGGTTTTAATGGTGATTACGGTAACAAGAGCTGCTCTATTCAATGCTAGAAAATGATTTTTCCCACTCTACCTGAGATTACCATCTTGGTAGCGGCTCCGTCTCTTTTCTCTTCACCGTGTGTTAGCGTAGAGACTCCACGTTAAGCTATGACATCATCATCTTTGCTGCTGCTGTTGTGTTATCAGTCTGTGTTTTGCTTTGGAGAAACTGGGGGCTGCTTGGGTTTAATGTCGTAATACTTTTGTGTTCACACACTCCGAGATACATTTCTATTGCTGGTCTATTTTTAGTCACAAGTCACGTTTACATGGTGACAACTGGGAGCTACAGAGTCGTGGATCAATGAAGCATCGAGGATTTTAAAAAATGTATTTACTTATTCAAGTTACTCACTGCAGCTATAATTGTTTTTACCAGTAACAGTCTGTAAAAACTGGATGAGTTTAGCAATTTTGCCAAAACATGAGTGGGCTGTGTGACGATTTCAGCACAGTGGTTACTATTGCACATTCACCACATGATGCACACTTGCCAAAAATGCATTTTCCACAATAAATGAGCAGCTGTAAAGCGGGAAATAGATTTTTTTTTTAATCTTACAAGCACCAGGAATGAATCATGATCAGTATTTAAACCATACCATTAAAAAAGTCCAAACAAAGCTTCTTATTTATTTTTTCCACATTTCATTCATGTTTGTGCCGAGCCAAGAGAAATTAGCTGATTCGGTAAACAGAGATCACAGTTGGGCGTCTACTGGCTCAAAATAGCTTGCAGAGTATGCAACTAGCTCACGAAGAAAGCGTCTCTATATTCTCCACCTTTCATTTGAAACATTGAGGAATAAATCAGGTTCTTTAAACACTGGTGATAGCACATAACATGACAAGAGAAGGTTGAGCTGGAGCACAAACTAAATGAAACTGATGTGACAGCCAGTGGGCTGGCCTTGTTTTGTTGTTGCCTGTCTCTTTCAGGTATGTGTAGGTGGAGCTGACCTGATTATAGATACAGCACACCTGAGAAGGCCAGTATATAAAGCCGCCTTGACTGACCCTCCGGGCTGTTTTTTACTTATGTCCATTAAAATATCTTATAACTGTTAACAGTTTGCGTGTGGTCTCCCACTTCTTTGAACCTTTTTTGAGCCAGTTTGTGACAAATGGGGGCTTGTCCGGGATCTGAACCCGGGACCTCTCTTGATTAAACTAATCAAATAACAGCAGTGCCGACTAGGATGGAGCATCTGTTTTTCAAAACGGCTGAACTGGACTAAAAAACGCCCCCTACCTGTCAAAGTGGCCCAGCTTTATTGATAAATAACTTTCAGCCTCAGTGGAATTCAAACAGTTGACATGAACATGGAAAGTAGCCCAACAGTTTTCGTAGCAGACTCCACGTGTTTGTTGTGCTGTTGTATGGGGACAGTGTTCTTTTTGGAACCAGCCTCAAGTGGCTATTCAAGGAACTGCAGTTTTAGCCGCTTCATCTTTATTTTTCTTCACTTGATGCTTGATTTCACCATTTACCCATTATTTAAAACTGTAACTGTGATGTATTTATTCTACGACTGAAAGAATTATAAGAATGTGTGAAAATGAGACAGAACAGAAGACATGAGAAGCCTCCACTCAGGGAAAGCAACTTAACGGCTGCACACATTCTGTGGGCATCTGTGTTAATGTTGTCCCCCATGTCTTGGCTCTTTCCTTAACCATTTGTACTCTGGTAATGACTCCAACACGCTGTGTTCACTAGATCGAAAAGGAAGAGAAGATGGGGGAGAGGTAAGAAAGGAGGGCTTATCCTACGGTTAAGCTGCAGCTGCAGTTTCCATAACAACTACCTGGAAAAACCCAGCTCCCTCGACCATCATTAGAATAACATTTTTACTCGTCAAATAAGCATTAGTGGAATCTACATGAGCAATGAGATGGGAGTGACACAAAAAATGTCCACTGGAGGTATCATTTGACAGCAGTAGCACAGAGCTGTCTTATCCCGAAACAGTAAATCTAAAGGTGTAATTACAGGGAGCCGTAGCCTTGTGTAGTTTCTCTGGAAAATGTGCAAATAATATTTAAGACACACAGAGGCTTGTAGTCCTGCAGTTTAGCATGTGAAAATTATTTACACTGAGGCTCGTTTCACTTTGAAACACGCTGAAATACAAAAACGTCCTGTGCATAGCTCGGGGCTTAAGAGGCAGGCCCTTGATCATAACCTCTCCTTTTTTCTTCCCAGCAGGAAATCTGGCGACTGACTCAAGGAGAAATGAGTCTTTCCCATTCAGCTACTCCTCTGATCACGCATTACACAATCAACTTGAAAAGAGGATAATCAAGAGTTTAAAGAAAAAGTAAAGGGAGAGGGAACACATTAAGTAGTGGCTAGTCCAGGGTATCATTTAAAATCAGTGCTGATGGCTTCATTGCTGCCAGGCTGTAACCTTGAGCGAGGGCTGGTGGGGCCCTGGTGACCATGGAGGGGATGGGGAGAGGGATCGGCTCTTTTTGCATTCACATTCTGCTCAGCAGGCACCCGGGGGCTATAACCCTGAGAATCCGTATTAGGTGAGCCAAAGTCACCATTAATATAGAGCACTGGGCCATACTATAACCTTACACTTCACATCTCTGGGGTGTCCTGAACTGAGAAAAAATGGTACTTTCAAACAATCACTTGGGAGGACTTTCAAAAGTGACCTCTTACCAAAGTCAATCCGTTTGCTTTTCTCTTTTTTATTCATTTTTATCTGTGTTTGCTGTTCCCGCTCAATCTCTCCATCTCTGTCTGGCTTTGCGTGGTGGCTCTGGCCTTGTGCTCCATGGCCGGTCACGTTAGAGAGGCTATTCCTCCTTCACTGGATGCAATTACAGATTAAGGCTAAAACACTGGTTGAGGCCATGCTGCTACCACAACCTGAACTCCCCCGACTACCAGAGACCCAAGTCACAATTCTCAAACAGTTTGTTCTCACAATGTTTGTGAATGACTCATCACTCATAACATGTAGAAACAGGCTGAGAAAACCCTGGCACCACTGCAGATTCTGACCTTTTTAAAGGTTATTTAATTCTTTACACCACATAGAAACAGAAATGTCTTTTTTAAATACCAAGTAGAAAAAAAAAATCTGTTTAAAGCCTTGTGGCACATGAAGAAAAACATATTTTTGTGTCAATGAAAACAATGAAATAAACCATCAGTAGCAGTCAAAATTCACAGCAATCCAACATAAAGTAAAGGCTCTAGCTACAGCGTGTAAAAACTCACAGCTATGTGTCAGGACATTACAGAGTGCCGTCAACTGAATTCTGTTTTCTGGGCACTGTGGGACAAAACTCTGGGCGCAGTTCATCTGTGGTGAGTGTAGGGCAGGGCTCACCAACCTTTTTGAAAGTCAGAGCTACTTCTTGGGTACTGATTAATGTGAAGGGCTACCAGTTTGACACACACTTCTGAAATAACAAATTTCCTCAATTTAACTTTAATTATATGTTATCATTAATAATTAATGATAATCATCTATGTAAAGACACTGATTATGGCAACTGTTTCCGTTGAGACCAGCTAGCGCTGATCTAATATTTAATAATAATTTTTTTTTAATATATATTATCTCTAACAAATTGATAACAATGCAATTATGATTTTAAAAAAATAGCAACAAAAAATAAAAATAGATGCAGCTTACTGGTAAGTTGTTGTAGTGAGCTATTTTTAGAACAGGCCCGCGGGCACCATGTTGGTGACCCCTGGTGTAGGGTATCAGTCCGCTGTGTAAACGAGTGTCCAGGTCTGCGTAGTCTGGAGGAGGCTGGAAAAGTTTGTGAAAAGAGTCAGATGCAAACTGATGGTAAGAGAAACTTTTGTCCAATGAAAGCCTGAAATCCTGAGTGTTTCTGTCAGTAAGCATTGCTGTTTTTGTCGCTGTTAGCTGCTGTTAGCCACTGTTAGCAATCATTAGTGAATCTTTCTCTAACATCGTTGGACAGACACTTAGGTAATCACCTCTCATATGATGTGACAATGTAATCACACTATTTATCTTTGTGATTTTTCAGAGACTGGAACCTAACATTAGCTGGTGCTATGTTAGCTTAAAACCAGCTATTATCGTTGATTAGCCGGCTTGTCGTTCGGAGCATGTGTAATGTGCCGTAAATAAGCCATAGCAAGAATACGGAATAAATAATCATGTTTTATTTCATCACCTTTTCCAAAATCAAATTAAAATGAAACAGTTGTGACTTTGATAAGAAGTGGATGAGATCCAGAATAGGCTTCGTGTGAATTAGTTATTAAGACGTTAAAACTAACCAGAATGCAGATGATGTGGTAGCTCACATGGGTCATAGATAGCAAGTAGTAAATGTTTTTGTTTTGTCCATTAGTTATGTATATTATACCAACTAATGAGAATTAAAGCTCCCAAACAGTGATCGGTTTAGGAGGAGCAGCAACTTGTAATCTCTGCAGAGGACAAATTTGAATAAGGTATGTCTTTTTTATTTGTTTTTTGTGTGTGTGTGTTTTGGGGTGGAGGGGTTACCATTGTTCCTCAAGAATAAAAAGCTTCTGGAGTTTCTGGTCATAGCAGATGGCGGAGGGAAGTTTGGAAAACAACCCAATGCCTTTATTTTCTTTGGTAAAAATTGAAAAGATCATTCTCAGACGGGCAGACTTTGTTATTTAGACTAAAAATGAAAATATGTTAGATGGATCAAACTAGAGTGGTTCTGTATGCTAAATGAAAAAGGAATAAATACATTATCAACAAAAACTAAAGTGTGTGAGAGGGAGAAAATAGAGAGACAGATAAAACTATATACTGCACATTAGATAAACTTGTTGACCATAAAGAGTAGAGGCCAAATACAGACGAGCAGAAGATGTTCTTCCCAGAGGCCAGCGGGAAGAAGAGTGCGTGGTGGGGTGTGAGGGGTCACGTATTATTTTATTTGCTCTGATCACTCAGTACACTTTAGTCCTGGAGAGGGTGATCTTCTCCACTCTCTGCAGGAACTTCCAGTCTAAAACAGAATTTATGATTCAATTCAATTTTATATATATAGCAGAATATCACAACAGCAGTCGCCTCAAGGTGCCTAATATTGTAAGGCAGAGACAATACAATAATACACAGAAAGCCTCAATAATCAAGCAGCCCCATTTGAGCAAGCACCTTGCGACAATGAAAGGAAAACTACCTTTTAACAGGAAGAAGCCTCTGGCAGAACCAGGCTAAGGGGGGAGCAGCCATCTGCCACAACCGGTTGGCATGTTGGCAGTCCATGTTTGGCCTGTCCACCTGCAGAGAGCTTTATGGTCAGGTGAAGACAAAGTATGTAGGCCATCCTCTATTATTGCACGTGCTGCTGACACCTCCGCTGTTGTGTTGATGATGTGAAATGCTCCGTGACTTTGCTCGCTCGTCCTGAAATCATGTCCTTTGTTTTCTTAACAATCAAAGCCAAGTAGTTAGAGTCGCACCAGTTCACCAGCTGATTCTGATTCTCTGTGTGGATCTGAACAGCAGTAGACTCAGGACACGGCCCTGAGGGAAGCTGGTCCTTGCTGTTCATCTCACTGAGCTCACACCTGAACATCTTGAGGTCTGTTGGTGAGTAAATCTAGCACCCAGATGCACACTGGGGTGCTGAGGCCCAGGAGATTCAGTTTATCCAACAAGTGCTGTGGAATGATGGTGAACTGAAATCCATGAACAGCATTCACACAGCTGTGCGCTTCTCCTTCAGATGTTCCAGACTTAGATGCAGTGCAAATGAGAGTTACATCATCAGTCATTAAGGTAAGGAAATCGGAAAAACGTTTAATCTGTTCGTCTGGACGTAGCGTTGAAACAGCTGGTCAAAACATTCCTTGAGCACCTGTCCGGGCATGTTATCGCTGCTTTTCTTATGTTCACGCCTCTGAAGTTTATCTGGAGATCAGCTGTTTCAAGATTTCTGCGTACTTGGTGCTTTTAATGTCAATTCTATTCAAGCAAGTCCACGCAGCCGCACATGCACACACAAAGCAGGCATGCAGACATCCATGCAGAACCTCACGCTCACTGTCTGATGATGAAATTTTAGTCACGGGGACTTGATCGGACCATGACAGACTTACGAACATGGAAAGTATAAAACCAGCTGAAGTGTCCCCTCATCATAATTCGAAACACTTTTCTTTGCAGGTCTCAAAATGTTTGCTGTGCTTGCTTAGAAAGGCATTACTCTCACAGGGTGGGGGAGGTACCTTTATATTCAGGTCCATAATTGGTTCGTATATCATGCAACACTGTCTGGTATTCATAGGGACATGGAAGAAAGTCTGTATTGTCTCACTGTGGTCATGCTTTGTTACTCCTATGGCATGGTTCAGGTTGGCTCCTGCTGTTCTGAGTTCCACCGTGCTGTTGGCTTTAAAAGTGCCAGTTGGTGCTCAGAGCATTGTGCTCTTTGGTCATCTACAGGTTCATGTTGGCCCATATGGTGCGCTTCTGAATGTATGCACATACAAATTTGGCATACTCATACACATTTATATGCCGACTGTCAGTTGCAGCGGCCTTGAACATTGTCCTAAGACTTGTAATGCGTCCGTGGCTCCTGCAGGCCAGCTCCTCGCCTGCTTCACAGTGGGGCTTTTCCTCTGATTAGCTAGGGCCTGTGTGCAGGAATTAGCATCACAGAAAGATGTTTGAGAAGCCGCAGTGGGGGTGGGGTGCTGCCTTAAATGCTTCCTTTATGTTTGAATAGTATGGGTCCAGTGTGTTCGTTTCCCTAGGTGCAAAGTCTACATACTGATGGAAATGAGGGAGAGCTGTTTTCATGCCGGCCTGATTAAAGTCTCCTTCTACAATGAAAACACCCTCTGGATGAGTATTTTGCAAGTCACTGATGGAACGGTACAGAGAATTGGGGCTTCCATAAAATTTCACTCATGGGAATGCACATAGCTGTGATGATAACAGTAAATTCCCTGGCCAGGTAGAAGGGCCTACAAAAACTCTGAACCCCCAGTTGTCATTAGTGTAAATGTACACATTGCCACCCCAGTATTTACCGCTAAGAGGACAACCGAGGGCTGACTGGAATCTTGTTAGCCCCTCGGTGCTAACTGCACCATCTGGAATGGATGGATTTAGCCAGGTTCCCATAAGGATTGTGATGATTATGCTGCAACCTCTCATCTCCCATTTGGTAGTTAAGCCTAGCTTCATGTAACTACAGGTAGTCTATTTTCGGTTCTCCAAAGAGCAGATAATAATAAGCAGGATGGCAGGAAGCGGTGTCCTGCATGAGTTAGCCTCCAAATCTGCTGTTGTTCTGCTTTCTGTCGCACAGACAATGCTGATACAACACTCAGTGCTTCACAGGCTGCTGGGTGGAGCTGGCGTAGCAGTCTGAGGAAATGCAGATTGTCCGGAGTGGCTGCTTCTACAGACTCTAATCCGCTGATTTCATGCAATGCTAGCAACACGTGATAGTTGTACATCAGTTTGGTTAGATCATACTGCAAATGCACCGCCAATCTCACAGGATAGTCGTCATTCATCTATATTGAGAGCCAGCGCAGCTGCAGCCTGAACCGCTCATGACAAGACATTCATGGCAGAGACTTGAAGTTGAGTGTAAGTTTGTTAATTAAACTAATTGATCAATCAGGTTTTAACAAAGGAAGAAAAAAATAAAATACCAACAAAGCACAAATGTTCACAGTAACATCGGACAGATGTTTGAGTAACCACATACAGTGGAACCCCAGGTTACGAGTTTAATCCGTTCCAGAACCGAGCTCAGAACCCGATTTGGACGTAACCCGATCGAATTTTTCCCATATAAAATAATAGAAATGAGATTAATCTGTTCCAACCCTCCCAAGAAGTCCCCAAAATATCATAAATAATAGAAAAATACATGTTTTTAAATAAGAAACAAACATTACTGTATTAGTAAATATAGTTAAATAAAAGATAAGCCAACTTAAGCAAATATAACCTTACTTTGGCGGCAGTTAACGCAGTTACCGGAGAGCGGCTGAGGAAGGAGGGAGGGAGAGAGGAGGCACGATACGTACGGTACACGTACGGTAAAACTAAAACAACACTTTCTTAACTGTACATACGGACGGACAGACGGACGTGAGCCAAGCAGGTGTCATCATAAAGGGATC
Source organism: Pelvicachromis taeniatus (assembly GCA_015108175.1). Classification (NCBI taxonomy): domain Eukaryota; kingdom Metazoa; phylum Chordata; class Actinopteri; order Cichliformes; family Cichlidae; genus Pelvicachromis; species Pelvicachromis taeniatus. Next base: position 13,470 of record VURO01041368.1, read on the forward strand.
AGCCTTGAAACGGCTCTGGGTAGAAGTTTCCGGGTAAGAAAGGCGAAGCGGAAACTAGCGGTTGTTATATTCTGGTCTCATTCACGACAGACTCCAGAATATCTGTTTCCTACCCAACGGGGTAGTAAGGTTTATTAATAAGTCAGGTGGCTCAGGTTAACTCTCTGCCATGTACGTCAACAGCATACAGCCCAACGTTCCGACCCAACACCAACTTCCTGGTGTCACACTCTAAAACATCCGTTCAGCAACACAATCCACTGTGGAACAAATCATCTTATAAACAATAATTCACATTATTACAGCGGTGACGTATCGGAGCTCGGCTCGTAAAATGGTAAATGGTAAATGGCCTGCATTTGTATAGCGCTTTCTTAGCCGGTAAGGACCCCAAAGCGCTTCACACTACATTCAGTCATTCACCCATTCACACACACATTCACACACTGGTGATGGCATGCTACAT
>VURO01041371.1:3359-13606 GCA_015108175.1 Pelvicachromis taeniatus
TAGCGCTAGCCAGCGCTACTAGCCCGCTCGCTAGCGCACCTGCGGCTTTTAGTCTGGTGCAGCTAATGTATGAACAAAATTTGATTTTTTCATAATTTCAAGTTGTGCGGCTAATATTCAGGTGCGCTCTGTAGTCCGGAAAATACGGTAATGCAATAGCAAACGGTGCCTTGTTCTCAGATGGACGGCAAGTGGAGAGTGATAGATGAGATGAGGAGATGGAGGGAGGAAGGGAGGCAAAAAGTGATTCACAGGCAGAGCCTAGTTTATTTCTCACAGTTTTGCTGCCTTATGGTTCAACACTGTCACCAATCTTTGCATTTTATTATCTCATAACACTTCTTTAATCAGCTCCCATCTCTCCTGTGGACATTTTAATGCCTACAGTCTCAGATGCCTACAGCCCTGCCCTCCAGCACTGTCAGCAGCAGAAGCAGCAGCAACCCCTCAACAGCAACATTGTACCCAACAGGTAATACATAGGCTTGCTTTGCATTGTTCCCATCTGATGACAGTGATATAGTATGATGTGATTCCATATTAGATTCTTGATGAATGTGGTTGTTATTCTTCAGCCTGGTTCAATGTGCCCCTTTTTAACTTTGATCACCCGGCCCTATAAACATCTCTGCACGGCACTGGTTTCATTTGTTTTAATAGTTGCTATAAATTAAGGTTATGTTGTAAGAGTTACTCCACTAGATCCATTTGCACAGGTCGGGAGGGGGGTTGATTAATAAGCCACTCCAGGTTGTTAATCAACCAAAGACCCAGACAGAATTTTAATTCACTTGATAGCCTGATACTTCTTCATCCTAGCTGAACAACTCAAAAAACAGTTTTATTTGTTGTTATCCATCGTCCACCTGGTCCTTACTCAGTTTCTGTCTGATTTCTGAAACTTTTTATCTGATTTAGTGCTCAGTTCAAGAAAAGTGATTTGTCTGCTTCCTGATAACTACTCCCACAGAGGTCCATTTTCTTCTTAATCATTTTCCTTCTTCACTATGTACGACTCTAGATACTGTAACGCCTCTGAAAATTAAAGACTGCTTTCAGAAGTACTTGACTCCCTCTCGGTGCACATTAAGGCAGATGACTCATAAGATGGAGAGAAAATGGCATCTCACTAATTCAGAAGATTTTTGTTTAGTTGGGAAAAATTGTGTGCTGCTATATAATAAAAGCCCTCCCATAAAGCTAGAACATTTTACTATTCGTCACTTATTGAAGAAAATAAGAACAACCCTAGGTTTCTCTTCAGAAATGTAGCCTCGCTGCCGAAAAGTCAGAGCTCTGGATGTCTTTTGTCTTTTGAGAAAAGAACAAAAGACATCCAACATCCAAAGAAAAGCTTTGAATGTCCCTCAAGAAGTCTGGAGAATTACTCCTGAAGACTACTTAAAGAAAATTCAATAAAGCTGGCAAAGAGGGTTCAGGCTGTGTTGAAGAGTAAAGGCGGACATGCCAAATTTGGACTTTTAAGCTTGAATTGTTTCAAATTGGCAACTTGAAATAAATGCGCTTGAACACAAAGTAGAATATTTTGATTCAAAATACAGTTGAATAGAAGTAGAAAGCAGCATGACAGAAATATACATGAGGTGCAATCAACCTGTACTTCAGCAAAGTAACTGACTAAATTCACATTTATATTGGACCACTGCCCATAACCATGCTTTGCTGCATTTACATTGAAAGCTGTTACTATAGACTGTAAGTGCTCTGGTGCATGAAACATTAATCATTGGACAATTCATAATTCAGCATGTCATTAACATCTGGTTGCAATTTTTGATGCTTAATGAGAAATATACAAAATTTGGCAAAGAGTTTTAATTTACCTGTGCAAGATAATGTTTGTAGTGGTTGAAATGCAACATGGCACATATGGGTGGAGCACTCAGGGTGTTCGAGCAAATGTGTCCCCAGGTGTCAGAGCAGAATTTAAAGGTTCTAAATTTGACCAAGGAAGAGACGGAGAGTAACTTGTGGGTTTTTAGGTTTTATTTAAAGACATTATACACATGTACAATAATTTAATATATGTAACGAGATGACTTAAGTTTGTAATCACACAGTGTGTCAAGGGTGAAAAGTTTGATCATGCAGTCGACTAATCCTAGAAAACTATAAAAATCTGGTTGCTTTAACTTTAAGTTGTTCTCACCTGAAAGTTTGTTTCTGCAATTTGAAAAAAATAAAAATGCAATAATCTGAAACTGAGTGAAATCAAAATCCAGATAAAAACATCAATAAATAAACTTTATTCATGCTGCAACATAAGTTGAATTTCGATCAAATCTTTGACACAAACACAGGGCTGCATGAGGACGTTTACCAGGAGTTTTATTGCTACATTCAATCACTGATGTTTCGATATCCAACCATTTAAATGAATCATCATTGGAGGTTTGAATACAAACCAGCACAAGCTAACGACTTACCCAAATGTTTTCTCAGTGCTCAGGTTCAATAAAATTTACCCGCGTAATGATCTGGATCACAAACAATGAAATGCCTCCCATGTTTTAACAATGAGGAAAACTTAATGTAGCTGCACATTTTTACAAGGAAACTCCAGCTTTAATCTATATATTACAATAATTGCACAACATCTAAGTTGTATAAAGAGAGCGAAATTTGCTCAAGAAATTTAAGCTGTATGGTGATTTTATGTAGAAGCTGAGTTGCATGTTGTATCTTTATTTTTTCTTACGTCTGCTGACATTGCGCAACCCTTTGGATTTGAATGAAACCTTAAGGGAGCTTTGAATGCAAACACACACATTAAAAAAAGACCTCAACCAAGCAAACAAACGATTAAAAAACAAGTTAAGAATAAATCTTATAAATAAAAGTCACACACTGAAGAGCAGAGACAGTGTGCTGACAATAGCTGACAACTGGAGAAACTCATATGACGTAAAAACAGGAGGGAATACATCAAATGGAGCAAAACATGTTTGTGTTTGGTAAGAAATCTGGACTCAAATTTGAAAGGAACTTTTTTCTGTTCTTCTGTTTTTCTTTCTGTTTCGCAGTGCAGAGTGACATGTTGAATAACGTAACATATAGTAGCTGTTTTACTCAATGTTCACAATTCTTAAATAATTTAAAATGTTTGTGGTCGTTCTGCTTTCAGCTAAGATTTTAAGTGTAATTTTATTTGTTCATTCGTAACTTTTCTTTCAGTGAGGTATTTGGTAAATTGTAGTTCAGCAAATAATAATTCAGTAGTGTTCTTTCCCAAATATGTGTCACTTTGTACAAGTCTTGCTCCACCTTGAACTTTTAAGACAGGTGGTAACCCACCCACAAGAAAATTGCTATTTGAGGACAGCTTCAAATGATTTAATAGACAAAGGATAATCAGTGCTGTGAGGGTTTTTGTACATTTCTACTTGTATTTTAGAGTACTAGTTTACTAAATAGTTCAGTATGTTTAACATATGAAATAAATATTTCCAAAATACATAAATACATTTGACTTAATTCAGATCAAGCTCAGAAATATTACTGTGAAATTTAGTGAGATTCAGTGTGTTTTCAAACATTAACTCAGTTATATAGTTGAGTGTGGACAAACTCAATGATGAATTGGCATACTCTCATAAAATACTCCCCAAATCTATGCTTAAACTGTCTGTAGGGAATCTGGTATTCATTAATATGTTCCTACATGAATTCAGTTGTACAAGTTTAAAATTTCTTTCAAATATGCACAAATAATGAAGGTTTTATAAACTGTAAACACGCATGAAAAGTCATCATTCTTATTATTGTTGTTATTATTACCATTAAAACAGAAAATGCTAACAGAATTAAATGAATCAAAATAAGGAATCAAATGAAAGTAAAAAAACAACATACTGAAAAGGTTTCTGGATGAAGCTTTAGCTTAATCAGGTTATTGCTATTATAACTACCTAGTCAATGCAAAGAGGTTTGAAACATGATATAGCTCACTTTTAAATCCTTCACATATTTAATTGTCCCTCCTTTGGAAAGATGTACTTTTATCTGGCTTCCAACTCAGACACCAGAGTTTCAGTGTCCTTCAATGTTTTTTGCTGGGACAGTGTAAATTTCTCTCTTCAAACGAACACACTGCCTTCTTTATGAGAAACTCTGACCTAAATGTGTTTAGTTACAAAAGGAAATCGAGGTCTGATAGCACACTATCACATAAGAATGAATCAAATTCACTGACATACGCACAGCGGAAGAACAAAATTGGCTTCCGAGCACACATTAGTGACGAGAACCAATGTGAGCCTTTGTTATATGTGACATGTTATCGCTATTCTTGTACCAAGACCTAGTGAAGAAATTTCAATTAAATAATTCTTTTACTACAGAAATTATAATTTTATAGGGAGCCATGTATACGAGGACTTTGAATAAATATAAAAATAATGTATTTCTAGTTAAAAAGTAAATAGAAATTCATTTCCCCTCCTCAGGTTTCTGCTTCCCCACTTCTTCCTCTCCAAACATCTATTACTTTGTCAATGACCATCAGACTTGGGATGAGGCGAGTGCTTACTTATTAAGGAGCACACTGCACTTGCCACAACATCACTGCTCTGAAGAACACTCCAACTTGGGGATACACAGGCAGGGTAGGACGTCACACATAGCCAGATTGGACCTGGCTGAACGGACGACCAGTCATATATTCCAAGTGGCACGGTAGTAAGGAATACAATTTCAAGTCACAGTGGGCTGTGTAGCCAGTCAAGCCCACTGGAGGACCCTCAATCCAGTACAAACTCTTTTCCACACATTTTGTTAATGTCATGATGTTTTCTATTGAAATTAAGTTAGTGATTAGGAAAAGGAAGCATTGTGAATGTGAACATTTACAATGAGTGCTGTGAAAGTTGGGCTTCACATGTAAAATACTTTAGGATACATTCTTTTGAAACAGCAAAACCATTTTTTCCACATAAACCATGTTTGAACATGAACATTTCACATACTAAATGTAAGTGCCTGAAATTTCCCCTGATCTTTCTTATCATCAAAATGAATTAAGATCTGTAATTTTATTTGCTTAAGGGAAATAAAACAGAACTTTAAAAAAAAAAAAATCACCCGTGTCTCTCTATCAGTTTGGTCCCTCACAGAGGGGCTTGTAAAGTCACTCAATAACAATACTAATGTTTAGCAGCCTTTAGCTTATCCAATATTTCTATGTTCATAATCATAGTAATTATTATAATAACTTGTTTAAATTACAACTAATTCTTATGGGAATGCCATTGCAGGTGTGTAAACAAAGGACTCAAAAACTGGGTTGTGACCCAAAATGTTATTACTCTCATAAAAAAAAAAATAGCAATAAATGTTGGAGTTGATTAAATTTAAAATCCTAATGAAGAAAATGATCAAAACTGTATTTACAACTCAATATAATTTAATTTCCACCAGTACTCTGACACATCAGGCTGCATAATTATGCTTCTAAGGATTTTCTTATTGTTGATTTTCAGCCATCATACTTGGTAATGTAAAATGGACTTTGTAATAGATTTTTACAGGTTACCATTGTGTGGTCTGAACATTTGAATAAATCATTAGTGGAGCTTTGCATGCACATCAGCGAACCAACAGTTTTTTCAGTTCTCAAGTTCAAGAAAATTTTCCTACGTCATAAAAAAAGCTACAATGTGGAATTTTACCACTGGTGTAATTTACTTTAGTAAAACTCAGTGCAAACAAAAATGTTGGCGTTACATTGTGTTGTGAACACATATATTCATTAATTGTAACCAAAGTGAAAAAAGATAATTATTTCATAAGAAATCATGGAAGTAGCAAATCTCTAAGGACAGAACAATATATATGGGATGGTCACGAGAAAGCCCCACAGTGTCATCAAGGGTGTGTCACAAGTTAACATTAAACTTTCCACTTATTTGCATTATCTTATAAAAGCAAATTCAACGAGAAAAGAACACACAGAGATGAGCAGCTGTTTGTGGTTGGTAACTCAAGAAGTGTGGTAAGTTGTTATCTTATCTTACCTACCTACCTACCTACCTATATCGTTCTTTTTGATGTTGTAATGCTGAGTTTTATTTTAAGGTATAAACATAAGTCTTAACCAAATGTAAAAGAGATACAAGAGATTTCTGTGTTATATATTGAAAATTTCATGACCCTACAAATCTAAGTTCAATCACAGCATCAGGTTAGAGGTTCGAGAAAAAAAGACAAAACATTTTGTGGCATGTTTAAGTACCTGTAAGAATTTCTGTTCTTTCTAATCACTTTTTTAACCACTCTCATTCTAACGGTGAATGTTGTATATTTATTACAGCTTTAAACTTATTAATTCTGCTGAATCCTTTTTTCCTCCACAGGTAATCAGAGTGAACATGGTTGTGTTTATAGTCTTCCTGCTTTCAGGTAAGATTCCAGCAGCGTGCTGTTTGTTAAATTCTCATTCAGCAAATAATCATAATTATAATTCACTGCTTTTTTCCAAATATAAATTGTTTCTACCTTGAATTTATTTTATGAGAGGTAATAACTGACCAAATATGGCATAAAGGTTTATGAATTTATATTTGAAGATGGCTGTTGCTGTCTATGACTTTACTCCAATTTAACAAATTCTAATATTATAAAACTAATAAAAACAATGAAATTATTAAATGTAAAAAACAAAAAAACAGTAACAGAAGAGTTGTAGACTAAAATTTTAGCTTAATATATTTATCATTCATACATCTAGAATTCCAGAACTGTAATGCCCCCCCATGTTTCTCTCATAACGTCACTTCTTTCTCAATGATAAACTTTGATTTCTAATTTGAGAAATTGTGGTTTGATAGTATACTGAGTCCAGTTTCCCCAGGAGTGCCTATACATTTAGAAATGTTCAGATTAACTGACATAAGTACAAATAAAAAGTGGCTTCTATCCACACCTTAGCGAGATGAACCATCATTGACATGTTTCTGTTATTATAAGACCTACTGAGGAAATCTCATTTAAGGATTTCTTTTGCAGAAAGTAACATGTTATAGAAAACCCAAGTATGCAAGTGTTCTGTATAAATATAAACAGTATTTGTTAGTAAAACTTCAAATAAAAATCTATTTCCTTCCTCAGGTTTCTTTGTTCCCACTGCTTCCTTTCCAAACATCTATTACTTTATCAATAAGAATATGACCTGGGATGCGGCCAATGCTTACTGCATGACGGAGTACACTGGACTTGCAAAAATGATTTACCCAGAGAACAACACTGCCCTGATGAACACTTCATCTGGGGAATACACAGGCAAAGCCTGGATAGGACTTCATATGGGCCCTATAGGATGGGCCTGGCTGGATAGAACAGAAGCCACATATTTCAATTGGTACTTTAGCCAGCCAGCGTTTTCTGAAATTGGGTACTGTGTGTTCGCAGATTACACAGGGTGGTACACTGTCACATGTGAAACCGAAGTGGGTTTCATTTGTTTTAATGGTAGGTATCAATCAAGATTATTTTATTGTAAGATTTTACTGCACTAGATTAAATTGACCTCTGTATTTATTTTGCAGAACGAGGCTCAAAACATAAAAATACAACTTTTTTATACGCTGATTTGAGACTGGAGTAAAGCTAACAGTGAAGCTCAAATCTGAGGGATACTCAGTACAAATATTAAAAACATAAGAAGAGTATATATGCAGTACTGACATATGACTTATGTAGTGTATTTAAAACACAGCCAATTCTTCAAAATTAATGTAATCAAGAATAGAGAGATAATGTTACTAAAGGGATACATAACCTTTGTTTCATAAACAGGCAGCGATTACATTATTAATTCAACACATGTGACCTGGAAAGATGCCAAAACCAGCTGTGAAATGAAAAACTCAACTCTGGCACAAGTCCTTGATGCGGCAATATCTGGAAAAGTAAATCAAGTACTTTCCAATTATGGTCTATATCCAATGTGGATTGGCCTTAGTTTCTCTCCCGTCTGGATTTGGTCAGCACCCAGACAAATCAGCACATTCATGAACTGGAACACAGGAGAACCTAACAATACGAATAATTGTTCTTCTGTATTATTGGAAAATGGAACCTGGACCACTGAACCATGCAATCAACAACATCCTTTCTTCTGCTATGGAGGTATGAATAACATTTCCCTTGTTTTAATACTCAAGTCAGTTACCAGAGATGGAATGACCAGAACAGATTTATTGCACAGTAATCAAAATATAATCATGATAATACACTCATTTGTTTAATTCTAGAAATAATTGAACTTGTTTGCCATTTCTGACAATGACTCAAGTAGTTATGTGACATTCTGTCTTATGAAGTCTAAGTGCATTTTAGGATTTCATTTAGCATTTAAAGCATAAATATTAGAAATCATTTACAAAGATGACATAATCAATAGCATCAAAAAATTATAAATGACGAAATGGAACTGCAGCATTTGGTATGTTTTTATTTAAAAGTTTATTAAATCAATACTAGTTGCAAAAAAATAATTCCAGTCCATCTATAAATCTACAACAGTAGCAAGTTGGGAAAATGGGGAAGAAGCTGTTCCTAAACCTGCTGGTTTTAGTCTGTAGGGTCCTGTAGCGTCTTCTGGAGGGGAGGGGATGGAAGAGTTTATTGGCAGGATGAGAGGAGTCCCTGAGAATGATGCGTGCTCGGCATAGACATCTCTTTTTGTGGACATCCTCAATGGCAGGAAGTGGAGTCCTTGTGATGCGTTGGGCGGTTTTCACCACTTGCTTCAGTGCTTTGCAGTCAGCAACAGAGCAGTTCCCATACCATACTGTGATACAGGATGCTCTCTATCGCACAGCAGTAGAAGTTACCCAGTATGTCAGTAGACAGGTGGTTCTTCTTCAGTGTCCTCAGAAAAAAGAGGTGCTGATGGACCTTCTTGACCAGGCTGGAGATGTTAGTTGACCAGGACAGATTCTCAGGGATGTGGGTCCCCAAGAACTTAAAGCTGGAGACCCTTTCAACAGCTGTGCGATTTATGTAGATGGGAGCATGAGTGTCTCTCTTCTCTCTCCTGAAGTCCACAATGAGCTCTTTTTGCTGGTATTCAGGAGCAGGCTATTGCCAGCGCACCTTACTGCTAGGTGTCATCCGCAAACTTGATGATGGAGTTGGATCCATACCTAGGTCTGCAGTCATGGGTGAAAAGGGAGTAGATGAAACAGTATTTGTTAGTAAAACTGCAAATAAAAATCTATTTCCTTCCTCAGGTTTCTTTGTCCCCACTGCTCCCTTTCCAAACTTTTATTACTTTGTCAGTGAGAATATGACCTGGGATGAGGCCAATGCTTACTGCATGAAGGACGACCTCGGACTTGCCCAAATGACTTACCCAGAGAACAAGAATGCACTGATCAACACTCCAGCCAGTGGATACAAAGGCAAAGCCTGGATAGGACTTCATATGGGCACTACAGGGTGGGCCTGGCTGGATGGACGACCAGCCACATATTTCATGTGGAAAGACATTGGCTCTGGAAATTGTGTGTCCACAGATTACACAGGGTGGTATGCTGAAAAATGTACAGGAACACTTGGCTTCATTTGTTTTAATGGTAGGTATAAAGAGATGAATGAGGCTCAAAACATGAAATAAATAATAAACATAAAAATACAACTTTTTCATACTTTAATTTGAGACTGGAATAAAGCTCACGGTGAAGCTCAAACCTGAGAGATACTCAGTACAAACATTAAGAACATAAGAAGAGTATATGTGCAATACTGACATATGATTTATGTGCTGTAGTTAACTCACAGGTTTGTTCTGTATAGCCCATTTTTAAAAAAATAAATGAAATCATTAATAGAGGTATAATAAAGTGAACTATAACTTTTGTTTCTTAAACAGGCAGCAGTTACATTGTTAACACGACACTTGTGACTTGGACTGAGGCCAAAACCAGCTGTGAAAACAAAAATTCAATTCTGCCACAGATCTTTGATGCACAAACATTTGATAAAGTCAGGACTGTATTTCAGCAATATAATATTTCGTTATCACTTCAACTGTGGATTGGCCTTAGTTTCTCTCCAGTCTGGGTTTGGTCAGCAACCGGACAAATCAGCACATTCACGAACTGGAAAACAGGAGAACCTAACAATACGAATAATTGTGCTGCTGTGTTGGTGGAAGATGGAACCTGGACCACTGAACCATGCAATCAACAACATCCTTTCTTCTGCTATGCAGGTATGAATGACAT
>VURO01041376.1:0-11677 GCA_015108175.1 Pelvicachromis taeniatus
TGATAATCTGCTACCTGCTTTTTCTCAGAACGCACATATAGCCTGACTCAGTGAGTGAGGTTTATTTATTTGGAAGGAGATGAACATGCATTAAAAAAATAAATAAATTATATTTATATCTACAGATAGATAGATAGATAGATAGATAGATAGATAGATAGATAGATAGATAGATAGATAGATAGATAGATAGATAGATAGATAGATAGATAGATAGATAGATAGATAGATAGATAGATAGATAGATAGATAGATAGAAAAACAAAATTTGCCGTGTTACAGAACCAAGGAACACTTTCTTTAATTTCCTCTCAGTTCAAGATCGACAACACCACCATCGCCATCAGTACTATATGTATAAGGTTACAGCCTTATAGAATAGGTTGCTTTGTTTTGGGAAGGTAAGCTAAGCTAACTGACGACTGGGTCTCATATGATACTATGGAGATGAGAGTATAACAGACTTTCTCCCCCTCAGAATAATATGTTTTATTTTAATTTTGAGGGTGTTAATGCAATAGCATTGAGACACATTATTTATTACTCATGAGATGTATTATTCTTATTGAGGGTGCCAGTGCATCAGCATGAAGGCACACTATTATTTGTCAGATTTACTATTGAGTTTTCCAATGCAAGAACACTGAGGCACATTATATAGTATTTGTCAGACTTACTTTTATTATTCTCTTTCTTCAGGCTACATTTATTATGTGTGAATCTATATCAGGACGTGTGTCTCGACCGGGAATGCAATGACAAATTTTACAAAAATGCCCCTTGTAATAATAATAGTTAGTATTATCATTATAATGGGAGAACATACTGAAAGTGTAGAAACCCAGGCCCAGTAGTTTAAGCTTTATAAACAATTTAGATTTTTTTTTCTGGTGTTTTCCTGCCACAGTGTGATGATGCCATCCATTGTAAATTTTGCACCTGGAAAATAATCAGGAAAAAAAAAGCTTTCTTTCTTTCTTGCAAATACTTTTTATTATACTTACATAAAATATAGGAACAAATCCTGCAGAAGTGAATCAGTGTTTGGCGTTTGGTGTTTGTTTTGGCGTTTCTCTGATGGATCTATTAACTGAGTCAGTAAGGTCTCAGTCTCACTATTGATATTTCTCAATGACCAACTTCAACTACATCCCTACAGCCATAAAAACGTTTTTTTTTAATCAAAAATACAACATAAGATTGCCAAAACACATGGTTATGATTTACTCTTTCTATTGTGAATATGTATTATCAGCGTTTATGTTTGTAAAATTGGCTGTGGGCGAGCAGGAGAAAAGCATCTGTGTGGATGTAGTGGACCACTCCTAAACCAGGAACCTATTGTTTTAGGCTCATAAGGCGTGCAAGCAGTTCTCAGAGATGTAAAAAGTACAAATATTCCTCAATTAAGTAGAACTACAAATACTTATACTATAAAAGAAAAAAGGGCCTAGCTGACCTCCACAATAATGGCTTCAGTAAATTTTGCACACAGGCTCTGATCAGCTGACCTATGACACAAATCTTTGTGGATGTAGACACTTGAATTAACAAGACGTAAGACATAATCAAGGATGATTTCGGTCAATGAATCTAATCAACATTCAAAACATTAAAAAAAATCCCTTTTGTCTGTGCATATATATCAGATAAATGAAGTCGAATAAGACGAGGAAAACCAGGACGTCCTTTCAAAACTGATTCCATATTTTTTCTAATTACACGACAGTGGAATCAGTCTTATCAAGCTAATATTAAACTGAAACAATTTTTTTTACCTGTTCTCTGGATATGGATGAAAAAAAGGAATCAGTGTTTATAAGAAATTGTACCATTTTTGTTTTGTTTTGTTGCACATCCTAAAGAAAGACGTCATCTGTAAAATCAGCCACATACTGCTCTCACAAACAACGTTAATTTTGGAGCTTAGATACCAAATCTGCAACCCTATTTGGGCCCCATCGTAGCTTTCCTGGACATGACGTACTTACCTCCACTGGCATATTCCATGACTAGGTAAAGGGTCTTATCCGTCTCAATCACCTCGAAAAGCTGCACTGTAGAACCAGAACAGAACCAGATCAAAATCAAATTTACACAAACAAAAGCTGTTAATGTTATAAAAAACGCACAGGTATCTGTCTGGCTCCCTTACTATGTAGCAAAGCCATTAGTGCTATGGGCAGGATTGACACATGTGAGATGTCACTCTCTGCACGTCAGTCAGTGACTGCTTTAATGCTTAAAAAGCTCAAACCTTTTTACTACTGTCTGCGCACACACCTTGTGGCAAAGTACAGTAATGTGTACATTAACTTACCTATGTTTGGGTGATTTAAGCCTTTCATTATCCGTACCTCCCGAAAAAGCTGGAAAAAGAAACAGAATTTAAATTTGATGATAAATAACATGTTTTTAAGCTTCTCATTTGAAGCAGGTTGCCGTTGATCCCCACGTGTGAAACTGAATGTCAAAATAGCTGCAATGTCATTAGGTGCTCAGTAGAACTGAGCACAGTTACGAGACATCATGTAAACTATTTTCTCTGTTTTGTTTACTTGGCCTTTAAATTAACTGTCATTAATCTGTCATTTTCTAATTGCACGATTTAGAAATGTTCAAAAATAAATTCCCGTTAGGGGCTGACGTCTGTCCACTGCATGTTGCTCCTTGTACATCAAACTGGTGGACATGAAAAATACATATTATGCTCATTTGCAGCCATACACTTTATTCTTGGGCATCTCTAAATTAGCTTGTCATGATTCACACTTACAGATATTATTTTTTGATCTACTACTGTAGGTCATGAAGGTGAGGCTCTCCCTTAAGCATGCAATATTAGTGCCACACTCCTTAATGACCCCCACCTAATGATTTCGTTTCACGTGCAGATTTGGTAAGTCTGTCGAAGGGCAGCACCAAGTGCTTGTGAGCGCTTGCCTTAACATCTTGCCAATGTAAAGGTTCCAGAAATACATTAAGTAGCATCATTCCTCGTTCTTTATCAACAAGTCGAACTGTTATATGAGAGCAGGAAAGCTTGAGACAAACTTTTCTCAACAAAGGGGAGCAACTGAAGCAACTACTAATGAGACAGCAGGATACTGTTGACTGACATATTACCTGCTAGTAAATACTTTGATGGGCAACCAGAGCCCAGAATAACCACAAGCAAGCAGGAATTAGCTTCAAAGCAATAGGCAATGAGTGTGAGCGTTAGAAATGTGTTTACTGAGATCTCAGCATCTGTGCAACCAGACACCTTGTATAAAACAGAGTTGCTGTCCACTGCTGGCCAGCTGGTCACTGACATGATAAAACTGACTCACTTTTCAAAATTGGAAATTACAGCCCTTTTGTACAGTACACTACATGTTCAGTCTATGATGCAAATAACAATGTGCCCTATAATGCCCACAATGCTTTTATGACAAAGAATATATAACATATCTTGTAATGCGTCCCTTCTGACGTGAACGGAGCACACATATTGTCATTCGTCTTAAAAGTACAGGAATATGCAATTCATTTTACCACAAAAAACTAAAGAGGAGCAGACAAATTGATAATAATCCTCACAATGAGAACGTTTTCATTTTAAGAGCAAGCACAGCCCACACGCCTGTGTGATGAATTTGGAGCCAAAATCAGCCCAACATCTACTCAGGCTGAGCCCTCCTGCTGTCTGTGATACTGTGGCGCATGTACTGTATTTGTACACTTCAGTGAGGGGCTTTAAAATTTATGCCAGCTCCCCCCAGTTTCATGACCATACAGTAGCAGTACCGCTGTCATAACAAAAGGCAATCAGTGGCAACTCTCTTCCATGATGTCAGCTACAAGAAAAAGGACGAAGAAAAAAACGATGGTGCGATAAGCCATTCCATTCTCTTCTTTTCTCACTCCCCTTTCCCACGTCTCCCTCCATCCCCTCCTCCTCCTCCTCCTCCTCCATTCAATTCCTTCAGCAGTGCCCCGATATCACTGTTGCCATAGCAACCCAGGTATTAAGACCAAGCTCCTTCCCAGCTTCTCCAGCTGTGCTAGAGGGAATCTTGGGATGCGTAGCGCTTAAGTGCCTTATCATCCAGGTCATCCCATTAATGCCTTGATCATCACAACGAGGCTGAGAAGAGTCAGGTCCATCAAAACAATAAACAATCCCCCAGCACTGCAAAGAGACAGCAGGTCTATGTCTGGATGCACGTGAACAGTAGCTAAGACAGAGCACAAACACTGGAATAGAGATTTCTGCTTGCACGTTGTTGTGTCTTTGAAACATGCTACATTTCAGACAGGACTGTCGTATGAAGAGAAGACAATTACTTTGATCTGCAGTAATTTATATTTGGTGGCAAGGCTCAGTTCTGTGGCCACCCCACCCTTCTATGCACATATATGGAAGGCAGGGAGAGGAGTAAGACCCCATCACATAACAAAGTAGACGATGGATGGCACTGATAAAGTCAGAAATACCAAGAAGAAGAGGAACTGGAATGGCGGTGAACTGCAAAGTGGCACGCACCTGTAGCAAGTGCCGACAAGTTAAAGCAGCTCGAATAACACACTCTAAACGAGACTGACCAGTTACATACATACAAGGTTATTTGTGGGACGTCACTGGCCTTTCTATTCTGCCTGAATCAACATCATGCTTAAGTTCAGACTTTGTTATCTTTCAACTAATCTACAATACTACGCTCTCTTTCCTTCTCCCGTCTACTGAATTTGCCATCCAGATTGTGTAAACATGGCCTCTTTTGTGTGTTTAAATCTAAGGCCTTTCACTCACCTACTGGTATGTGAAAAAAGTCAGCTACAATCAGTGGCCAGTTGTTGAGTATTCTCCCTAATTGGTGGAAATTCTTTCACCTCTCTCTGTGCCCCGTCCAGTCTTCCACAAGAACCAATCCTATAAGAGGTGCACCCAGAACGATGGGCTGCCAGTTAATGACGAGGATGTCATGAAATAAGCACCAGAAATATGATTTTAGAATCAGGATTGCAGGAAGTCGTGATCAAAAGGGCAAAAGAAAACAATTACTGTAGAACTTTACATTTATGCGCTAAAGCTGCGACGGCTTTGAATTCACTGCTGTCGATCTACTTAAGATATAAATACAAAAAAAGAGAGAAGAAATTCAATTAAATATAATCCCTCCCAAAATCTTTCACTGCTGTTTATTCTGGGCAAATCTGCTAGGACATTGTTGCAGTGGTATTACCCTCCACATTAATGTAAACGAGGGGTCTGATCATATAGAACTGGTGTTTTGTTGACTGCATCAAGCCAGACATGCAGATGTCTTCAGTCAAATGAAATCACACACATACTACACAGAAATAAAACTGGATTATTTCATCCCTGATTCGATTTTTTCTGGTCTGTTCACTTCTTGTCCACAGGCAGAGGCGCTTGTGCAGGCTGAGGGGAGTAGAGAGACATACGGCAGAATGATATTGAGACTTTGGCTCTTATGTGGATATTATAAGAAGCAGCACATGACACCTGCGTTTTTTTGATTTCCCGAGCTTCTATTTACATTTATTTTTCTACCTCACACGGCTACATGAGGCACACATTTCGAGGCACAACGGCTTTTAATTACTAAAATAATTCAATCTTCTTGCTCTGCGTGGATATCCAATCCAGGTCTCCAGCTCCAAGCGTTTATAAACCCAACACCTGCTCCATCTATACCAGACATCCATGTATAACAAGCCATACAAGTATCTACAGTTTAGACTCACAGCTCAACATTGTGCCCAGCAGGAACATGAAACCAGACTGCACCATCCACCGACAGACACCAAGGACAGTTGATTCTGTAGCAGTCCGCCTCTGAACACTGCTACAGAATCAACTGTTTTCTTTGTCATGCACAGAAACAAACATTCACAGGTAGCAAATTAAGAAGGTGTAGGTTGTGTGACTGTGGTTTATGAAATAAGTCAGCCCCTCTCAGGGCAGCGATTAGCCCAGAGAGAGACAAGAGTTGATCTCTGGAGCAGAGGTCTCCTCTCACTCCCATCCAGTCCCTAGCACCTGTCAAACAGCATCACATCCCATGAGCCCTGTCTCCATCAGATGCTGTCTCATTCCTGTCCCTTCTGAGAGGGTGAAAGCAGCCTCTGCCAGGCTGACCAGCCTCTAAACCCCCAACAGAATCCACCTCATTTCAATGCTTTGCTTCTGCCTACAAAGACAAATGACATCAACACAGTGTGCGTTTCTATTTTGTACCTGAACAAATTAGACATAGAGTCCCTCAGCTCATTGGTATCAAAGGGAAAAACTCACCTTTTGTAGGCTGGTTGGGTTCAACTGAGTTTTGTCAATGATTTTTATTGCAACCTGGAAGAGACATCAAGGAATTTTTGATGAATGAAAAAAAAAGATAGCGCCACTCTTATATGATGCTGTGAAGCCTTTCCTACTGATATAACTGACTCATATCTAAGAATTATTTTCTTAGCACCCAGAAATGCAGAAAAATCTTATTTTGAGAGGCATATTTAGGTTGTCTTCTAATGCAAGTAAACATGGACTGAGGCCACTCGGAACATTTACTTCCAACAAGCTGCTGTCACGCGAATTTGAGTGGATTTAATCCCCACTGACTAGAACTGGCACTGCTAAGCCAGGTTATAATGAAAGTTCTCTACGAGCTTTGTTAAATACGTAGATCATCATAAAGTGCTGCCAAGGCAAGTCATAAAGAAAACATGTATTATAAATTGTTAACTGTTATCTTCTTAGATTTTATGTTGTTTTGACCCACAGTTTGAAATAATTTCACTTCATAGTTTCCCAGATTCCTTTAAGAGGACCTATTATGTGTTTCCTTATTTCCTGTCATACATGTAGTATTACAGTGGTGCATGCTCATGTTAAACATGGCTAACGTTTCATATAATCAATTCACTGTATCCACCTTGTGAGCCCATTGGCCCCTCCTATTTGTTATATTCAAACCTTGTGTTTGCGAGTGGCAGCCAATGAGAGAAAAGCTGGCTTAAACGGAAGGGCTTCACTGATGTACATGCAGTCAGCAGTCATTATTTTGAACTTTGAGTCATCCAAAGAAATTCTCCTGGAGTCCAAGAATAAAACATGGAGCTTTAAGCTCAGCGTTAAAGGCACTCTTGAAAGATACCGGTGTGTTGACAGAAGATAAGTCAATCTGTCATCAAAGAAACTTACAAGTAAATTTAGAGAAGGACTAATTTGAAAGAAAGGGAAATGTGCTTTTTAGAAAACAGCATTAAAAGGAGGGTTCTCATGAAGACATATTACTGGATCCTTAAGATAATATTAAGGACAGCAGCACATCAGCCAAGTGTTACCTTCCATTTTTCACAGTTACATCCATCACTGCCTCCCACCTTTTGATGTGTAACTCACCTCCCTGCCCGTCAAAATGTGGCGGGCCAGCTTGACCTTGGCAAAGTTTCCCTTGCCGATGGTCTTGAGCAGGCGGTAGTTGCCTATGTGCGGCTGTTCGTCAGAGCAAGAGGCAATGGAGTTCCTGCACCGGGCACCCAGAGAGCGGCTGGACTGGCTGGTGGCCTTATCTGAGCGGCTGGCCCCCAGTGACACATGCTGGAGGAAAATGAAGGGGAAGAGGTTAGGTCACTGTGCCAACAGCAATATCACCCAGACCAGCAGCAGCAGGCTGGAAAAGGACTTTAAGGATGATCTACAACCTCAAACGACTGATGGGCCTCCAGAAGTAAAATAACATGCACTAGTTAGTGCCTGCAGCCTCTTCAAGCTAGTCATAAACGCTGTCTCCAAACAATAAGACACCTCTCTCTTTTAGTAGCTAAGTTGTTTGTCACATTGATCACTGAACAGTGTAACACATACTGTGTAAGTGACAAAAACACATTGGTAACAACACTTACAATAAGAAACCCAGCTTTCTATATTAAATACTGCTAAGCTCATAATGACAAGTTGGTGCCATGTCCACAATCATTCCAACAGATGTTTGACCTGTAATGACAGAGAGCAACCACCTGGAGCTGATGTGCATGTGACTACATGCCCCTCGTTCCTGGGCTAACAGCTGCCCTCCAACACAACATACTGTTGCCATTTTGGGCTCAGCATCATCTTCTTCAGAGGTCTGCTACTTCACTGCTAAGAGACGTCTCCCTTCAGTTTGACAGGGGATACATGTAACGCTGCTGTTAGAATATGTGGTAACAGTTGGTCCTGGACCCCAACACTTTAGAGCTTTGCTGTGCAGTTCTGATAGTCTCAAGCTTGAGTCACAAATCATTTTCAAGGGGAAAACAACAACGTGCAATGACACAAGCAAAGCTTGATGTAGCACGTATGAAACAGCTACTTGTGACAAGCAAAGGGAAAATATTAAAGAGGGAAACATAAGCATACGTGGTAGTGAGTGGGGCAAATAAAGAGGTATCACCTTTCACTGTATGTAAGCGGAAGGAGTAAAAAAAAAACCAACACAAAAACAAAACAAATAGGGAGCAGATGCCGACACAGTGGTCCCTGGCCAGTCCTGGGCCCTGAGGCATCACACTTCCATTCCCCCCCAGCATGTCATCTTGCTCTTAGTTTCACACGCAAACATAACCACACATAGCCTTAAGCCCCACCTTCCGTTATTCCTTCTCTTGCTTCCAGTCATGTTCCTCTGCCCCACCTTGGTGCCAACTGGGATCCTATTTCTCCACAGTCAAACATCTCCAACCAATAGCACAGGTAGCACACACATGCATGTGTGGCGAGCAAGCGTGCATTAATCCCCCTGCGCTGTGCGTTGCACATCCTGCCAAGCCTCACCTGTGACTGCCAATATGGCAAGACACCGTTTCATCCGCTCCATCCACTCATCTGTCATCATCGTATAATTGAGACGCAATGACAACAGATCCAGATCACGTCTAATAGAGGAATCTCATTCACGATCAATCATACACCTCATAAAGTCACACACTCCTGCACACACACACACACATCTATTGGCTTAACCATCCTTCTGTGCTGAAAGCTCTGCTAACAAACAGATGGGGTGGGGGTGGGGGGAGGGGGCGCAAAAGTGTTTAGGGCAATGAAATGACATAATGCAACATAAATCAGTCATGCCCCCATTTAGATATTAGATGGATAGATTCCACATATGCAGAACCTGTTCGGTGTCAGCTTGCTTCTTTTCTGCAGGCCGTTTCTGTTTTCCACAGCACACAATGTATGGCGCTGTCTGACACCCACTGGCTCTGGGGTTGATCGCTTTGTAGGCTGCGCAGCAATGGACTGCACATCATTTTACGCAGTAATCCCCTGGCTTCAGCCGAACAGTCCAGATATTCTCTATACGTTTATTTTGGCCTCTTGTGCTGCTCTCGTCCCACCCATCCAATTTCTAGGGAACACACACACACACACACACACCACAACAGCAGCAGCAGCAGCAGCAGCAAGGAGTATAATGTGACATCACTATCTCTCCGAGCCTTATAATAAGAGGTGACGGCTGGTTTTCAGGCTTTCTGCGCATATCCGCTGAGCGTTATCGTATGCGGATGGACTCATTCCGGGCTGTTTGCCTGCCATCAGCTCTTTTCCTGCACAGACACCCAAGGTTAGCCTTTTTTTCCCAAAGAGCCTGCTCCTTTTTAAATATCCGTCCATATCAGGGCACCAGCGCATCACACGGGAAAAACATCACCATCTATGACCCCTCTCACCATCCGCACAATGAATAAAACTACAGACTGCTAAAAGCCACACATATGCAGAGGTCTTTTTTTTTTTTTAAAGGGATGCACGATCTATCGTCTGCATGCACACAAACACAGGCTGCAGACTGGAATTGTACTTACATGGTCTCCACTACTCCTGTCGTTTCCAGACGGTAATGCAGATCGAGAAGACATGTTGTTTTCTTTCTCCTTTTTATTTTTTTTTTCCCTGAGTAAGAATCACGGTGTGCGCGCGCGGATGAGATTTACAGGCTCCACAGATGGAATCCGCAGATATGACCCACCGTCCCAAATCAATCTGCTTCTTCTCCAACCGGCCGAGCCACGGTCGAGAGGAGACCTCTGCCTATCATGGCAGCAATGGGTATGTGGAAGGGGGGTGTCCTCAAACAAGCTGCATGTTCCACCATGCACTGTCAAGAAAGGGGGAAAAAAAATGAGCGGTGCAGCAGATGCAGTGGAACGCAAATCCCGAGCACTGAAGAAGTGCTAAAATGCGGTGATGTTTGGACGGAGCCCAGCGTCTCTGTGGCGACTCTCCACCCCCTGCCTCATCCTCATTTCGCCATACAAAACAAACACAGCTCCCTCTGGATGTGTGTCATCTCCCTCTGTCATAATACCGACCGACAGAATCTGTCCTTAACCCCACAACGCCAATGCAAGCCGCAGCACGAAAACACGGCTTTACGGTGCAGCGGAGGGAAAAGGCCGAAATGTTCAGAAATCGGTATTCCCGGTCGGTGAGATGCGCACCACCGTAAAGTTAGAAAGAAGACACAGAGACGAGACTTCCGGTCGGTTTTGGACCTGACAATATGAAAGTTGTGTTTGATGTTGGAGACAAAACGACTGAAATATCTATTATCTGATCTATCAGGTCATCACTCACAGCCTTTGTGTGTGAGGGTGAGATCCAGGGCTCCTCCCTCTTCAAACTGTACACACACTAAACGTATTGTGGTCAGTTGCAACGGTCCATTAAATAACCTTTTGTCGTGTCTTTATGTAAAGCAATCAACATAAGGAACATATATAATGCAGTAATGCTCTCATATTGTGTGTCATTTCCTAAAAATTATCTCCTACTTCTTATTATTAATGTTAATGATGACGATATTGATGAATGAATGAATTATTATAATACGAGAGGCTTCTGTCTATGGGGCGCCGTTTGTAAACTGAAACATAATTTTTAGATTTAACATTTTGATTAAAATATAATTTTTAGATTTAACATTTAACATTTAGATTTAACATTTTGATTTAAATATAATTTTTAGATTTAACATTTAGATTTAAATATAATTTTTAGATTTAGCATTTAGATTTAACATTTAAAATTGTCTTTTAAATATATGAAGTTACAAACATTTTACTAAATGTTGTAAAAAATGACTCGAAAAAATGTGTTTTTGTAAGATTTAGAGCTAAATGTGGAAAAATGTTGCCGTTCATTTCGGCATGTTTCAGTTTACAAACGGCGCCCCATAAGGGTCAGACGGAGGAAGAATTGTTGTTAAATATATGTAATTTTTCTTTTTGCTGGCTTCTGGCACCCGGGTGTTCTTGTACCCAAAGTTTAATGGTCATTTACATATTTGTGGTTTTTACTCAGCGTTTGAATGAAAAGTTGTGGTTCATTCATTTTCAGTCTGTTTATTTTCACGTGTGTATCTCAATCTGTCTCCATAAAGAGCCATAATGTAGCTACAAATAAACCAGTGAGAGCATAATGCGGGCTGAAGAACCTCTCGTTATGCTAACTGGGGCCAAGACAGACCGAAGCTCTCCACACACCGAAGCGGCTTCACTGTTTTATTTTGGAAACTCAATTTCCTAACTTCCTGCCTGAGCTGTCTAACCTATGGGGCGCCGTTTGTAAACTGAAACATGCCGAAATGAACGGCAACATTTTTCCACATTTAGCTCTAAA